>JAVQJD010049754.1:0-12357 GCA_036023655.1 Nannoperca australis
TTTTCCAATAATTTATTAATTGTAAACAACAATAATAAACAACACCTCTGGTAATCAAAAATATATATACGGGATTCTTTGTACCACCTGCAATCAATAATAATGAACAAACAGTAGGACATTTTATTAAGTTGTATCAACTTCTGTTGATTATTTGTGATGTTGTGTTCCTTCTTTTTATTGTGTTGAGTTTTTTGCTGTGTTTTGATTGTTGAGACAAAAGACACATTTCTTGCCCTGTTGGGTACACTAAGTCTCGACTAATGATGCTTATAATCAGTTATTCGTTTTTATGACACCAGAGAAGATTTAAAAATTAAAAAACACATACGGGACTGTAATGTGCTTTATACCTTACTGTCAGTCATCAGAATTTCCTCCTGTGGGTCCATGTAGAGCTGATGATGCAGGATGACAGCACCAAAACTATCAAATGAATGAGCTACACGTCAGTCAATATGACTTCAACCGGACCAGAACTAAGAGGCCAAATGAACCATCCTAAAAATGTTAATGTAAGGCAAGGTTGAGGTTAAGCAAGGAGTAGAGAAGGTTAATTGATGGCAGTGAAGTTAAAGGTCAGTGGTTCTAACGTGTGTGTGTGTGTGTGTTCTGTATGAGTGCATTTGTTACAGACCAGTTTGGATAGCCAGTGATAAATGACAGAAGTTTTCCCCAGTGAATGTAATTCAGGGAATTATGAGGTATAGAGTTTCTGAAATTGGGTAAAAAGTCCATAAACATGCTAAGAAGATACATGGCGCTCCAATGTAGCCACCAACCGGACCATTAGCAAGAGCCCCAAACAAATGAAATTTTCCTCAATCATTGGGACACAAAAAAAAAAATCTACAATCAAGGAAATAGCTTAGGTTCTCTGTACAGAAAAGGTCAGAAAACAAATAATCAAAGAGGGGGAGAGAAAGAGAAAGAGTTAAATCAAGAGAAAAGGAGAGCGATGAAAAGACAGAGAGAAAATAAAGCTTGTTGTTTTCTTCCAATCCTTAATTATCTCTCTGTTTATTTACTCTCCATTCATCCCTTTAAAGCTGCAGGGCCTTTAACACCCTTAATCAACCTCTCTCCCCAGCAGGGCCCGTAGCAGGCATCTTCACTCGCCTACGTAATTGACTCTTCGTGTTTGAGAGGCAATAAAAGTTTATGACTATTAAACATAACATCAAGCGGGCTGTCTTTTTACCAAACTATTAGCGGGGGGAAGGCACGTTGTGAACTGATAATTAATTGCTTACTCTGGGGATGCCTAATTATCAATTGTTGGTGTTATTAGCTGATTAGCGGGTGTATTTGACAGCCCTGAAAGGCTGTCAATTGACAGATGAGAGGATGGGGCATCCATTGGTGCTTGGAGGTGCTGACATAATTGGTCTTTATTTTTGCAAGTACGCAGCTTGCTACAGTCTCATGGCGAGCAGGAAATGACAGAGCTCTTGAATGAATCCTAAGGCTCCTGGTTGATTTAATAGTGGTGGACTGGAAATAAAAAGGCTAAAGGATAATTGACTGCTTGTTTAAGCTCTGACTACATGATTCAGGTGTTGGATTCTCATGTGAATTATGCCATATGTTAGACGTACGGTATAGCCACTGACATTTAATCAAGTGCTTCCCCACGTGTTCCACCCCTCCAGGACATTCTATATTCGGCACAATCTCATCTAGGTGACACCTTGGGGTCAGAACACACAGAAACCGACAACAGCCATTTTCTTCTCCTTTGTATAATTGGGTGTATTTTTAGGGTTCGGTATGAAATTGATATGGGAGACAGTGGCGCTGCTCAGTGATCCATCCTTTGGTGCCAACCTTGGTGGCCGCAGTGACAAATTTAGACATAGAGTGTTCTCTTCCACCAAATTAGATCAGGCCAATGGTCCATGAAAAACTTGTCTCTGTGTCCCTGGGAACAAGTGAAAGCCAAACTGCAAAAGAAATTAATTTCCCAAGTCAGAAATTCTATCAAGACTTCCACACTCAAACACATTTTTACTGTATCAAGTTGTGATAGCATGGTTGCCGCGCTACCCAAACATGTATAAATTAATTAATTATGGCATTTAACGGTATGTTGGTATTCTTGAAATTATGTTATGGATTCTATTTTATGTCCACGCCTTTAAAATGCTTCCTCCATTAATTCTATCCCAAAAACTTACAAACATAAAGAATGCTCAACTCATTTTGATGTGTTACTGATGGATTTTCACATCCAAAAATCAAAACCGAATATCTGCTGAATACCAGCATAGTGTCTGTCACACAGCAGAAATGCACAAAATTAATACTGCTTCCATTTCTCTTTGAAGACTAAGTACACCCTAACGTTTTGCTAAAACATCCATAAGAGGTAGTGTAGAGGCTTAGGAGAACTTGCTGCATTACTGAAAAGGAGAATGGAAAGTCCAGTCTATTCTGATACACCAGAATGCAAAGATAGACACAGTCAACCAATAGAAATTGTCCTTGTATGTGTCTATGTGTACAGACGTGAACAGCAGAAAGAAGGTGGTGAGTCATCCTATTTCTAAATTCCAGGATGGAATGAGAGCAGGAACTAGTTTTGACAGGGGGATTGGGATCCGAATGAAGCTGCCTTTTTATCAGTTAGCTAAACGAGGCCAAGTCCTAACTTTTTACAGTTGCTAATTTGGCACATTGGCAACCGTGTTTGATCAAGGTTTGGCACAATTTAGAGCACATTTTGCTAATTTATGTCAGACTGGAGCTGGCTGAAGGAAAAGTGCAGACCAACACTTTATACGTGAGGCAACTGAAAGTTCAGGTTAGTGATATGATATTAAATGTAAAAATTGGCTTTGCCATTTCAAAAATGGTGAATGAATGATGTTGTTTAGTACCAATCAATATGTCAGTGTAATGAAATTAACATGACAAACATCTTGATCACTTGTAGCTGTACGCACAAAGATCTGAGAAATATTCCCAGTCCAAAGATTGAGGAAGCAAAAGAGGTAAGAGAAATTGGAAAACTGTCGACAGTATTGTACGTACACAATGACAGAGAAAGTCCCTTGTGTAGTCTATTGTCCTCACATCACAGGTTTTGATCACCAAGAAAAAATTGTCTTCTCATGTTCATCACCTTAGCGTTAGCAGAGTTTTTATCCAGTGAATTAATATCCAGTGTAATCCCCTACCATTCGGAGTTTGTTCATTGAGATAAACAGCAGGAGGCGCTAATTCTCCAATCGGTTGCTAATAAACTATTGCAGAGTAAGAGGCCACAACAAGATGACATCAGTGCTAGACAAACCTCAAACATTACAGTTTCCTCTTTGCTACACAAAGATCTGATGATTTATTTGCTGAAAATGTGCATAAAAACAGGTGGATTGAAACTCCTTCACTAAATATGTACAGCTGGAATCAAGTCCTATTTCAGCACGACAACAGTGGACAGGGAAAGAAAAAAAAAAATGTTAAAAACTGAGTCTTTGCAACACTTGTTTTGCTGTATGGTAAATTGGCTAAGTACTTCAGAAGATGGAAGATTGTGGATTTTTGATTTGCATTTGCTCAGTGTCTTTTGAAGGTTATGGTATCTTAGAGATGCAAAAGTATGCAAATGATTTGAGATAAAAAGATTTTAGTGGAAAGTTCAGGGGCTGCCTGAATCCTTTTGATTTTTTCTTCTTCACAACACGTGGTCACATAATTAGTGCATTTAAGCATTGCAGGTTGAAAGTATTCTTGATGATCAAGGCTTATCTGACTAAAAAACTTGTATGGTAACGCAACTTGCCTTCAGGCAGGGTTAAATACTTCAAATAGGGGTTGCTGGTGAACAGTTAAATATGTCTGCTTCTTTAAAAAGAAAATGAGGATGCAAGGTTAAAAGAAAAAGTAGCTGAGAGCAGAGAGAGGGGTTGGGGAGGTGGTCATTAGGGCCTGAATTGGATAGAAAGAATTTTTTTTTTTTTGTAGCCCTGATGGCCATAAACTAGCAGAGCAGGACTACCTGCGGGACGAGCAAGCCAAAGATGTAAGGGCCATGTCTCTTCTTAACAACAGAGCGCAGTCTCGTTCAATTACCGTTAACTTACAATCAATACGATGACCTACAACACATGAGTGGAACTTGGCTGCCTTCTCTGATGCCTCCATTTTGGAAAAGAAGAAAATCTTCTTCCACTATAGATTTTCCCCTTGTCCTTAGGCTGGTCAATTACATCAATAACTCCCAACAACAACAACACCTACAGAGGAAAATAAGGTGAAGTAGCTCCTCTGTGAGTTCAGTCCCCTTTCTTGACATTCTGCCAGGCAGGTTGTAATTTTTTTTTTTTTGTTCTCCCTTTTCCCTTTCACAGCCTTCCTGCAATTTTGTAGCCGTCAGAGCCTGGCAGCATGGCAGTTTTACTGCACTCCCTCACTGCGTATCACGACAAGATGGAATCACTGCCTAAAGGTTGGCAGTCAGTGAGACATGGCCTGTATGCTAATGACAGCATGGGGGGGGGGGGGGCACTAAACCCAGGCCGAGGTGGTGCCAAGCCACCATGCCAGTGTGAGTTACAGAAGCAGCACTTTGCTGAGCGCAGTGGGAGGTCTCCATGTAATCACTTCACTCTGTATTCAGCAGACAGCAAAGTCACAAAAAATTACTTTTTTTGGAGCTGAAAGATGATGCATCTGAAGGGAATGGGAAGTTGGTGTTGGAGGTTAGACATGTACACCACCAATCAATCCCAGAGACCAGTATTGCTACAAAGCTGCTATTCCTATGCTGCAAGTGTGAAATATGTACCCATTTTAATACCTGGAAGTTATGCTAAAGAGCAGGATTAATAAAATCCCACCCATAATCAAATACTGCAGAGGTCACATACCATAATGGAGGGACTTCCCTGCAGTGCATCATTAGCATCCCTTGTTACTAATCCATCCATCCTTGCCTTAGTGAAGTTTAAAGGAAACTCACTTTCATTCATCTTCAGTAATATCCCCTTTGTGGCGCTTTCAAGATGATTTGTAATTGTTAAGCCTCTAAAGTCAAAGGGTACGGGTTGCAGGCTTGGACAAAAGGTTTGTTGGAGCAGTTCAGGCAGACAAAAGACTAGAGACATCAACGGGGTGAGCAGGGAGGATGAGGTTTGCTACAAATCATTGGAATAGAGCAGAAGTAAGATATAAAATGCTAAATGGAGGGTCTATTTTGGCAATTCAGGAGCTGAAACTGCAGCTGGTTCCCAAGTAGGAATGTCAGAGGCACAGGGAACTTTATTCTTTTTGAGATATACTGGCGGCCTATGTGCACACTCAATGCAATGAAACTTGTTATTCCACCCACCTTTGTGTCTGCCTGCCAAGCAATAAAGTGGTGGATAGCTATTGATCAGATTGTGTCTGTCTGCATGTAACTTGGCTGATATCTCAAACAGCACTAGTCTGGGCCCTGTATAATGAAACACGTTCGGCATAGTCAGAGAATATTTGTGATTGGTGGCTTTGCAAAGACGTTAGCAAGAGTAGTTATTCATTCTCACAAAAGTATGAGATTGTGAATATACTTATTTAATTTAGGAGGTATTTTACAGGTCCACTTGGTTCAGTGAATATGAGAACTGACCCAAGACCTGAGTTGGGCGGGGTCCAAACAATACTTAAGCCTAATCAGGTAGGGCAGGGTTCCGTTTTACTGGGTCTGTGTGTCAATATGTCGAACACGCAGGTGTTCAGTTAACCAACTTCTGGATTGATTAGTTCTTTTCAAATCGGGCTTGACTGTCCTCGGTTCTTCTTCAGAGTGGGTCTCATAAAATGTATTTATGGACAGGTTTCAATAGGTGGATCAAATGTACATGGATCAAATTGGGCTCTAGTCAAAAACCTCTAGTTTCCTTTGCAGGGACAGGGTTAGGTGCTTGGAAATCTGAAAGGAGGTAAGGGTAGGACTGTTGCTCTTTAACACCTAGAGGTAATTTAAGGTGGTTCAAGCATGTGAACAGGATGCCTATATTAGCCCTTGCTGTGAACATATTCCAAGCACGTCACACTAGACCCTTGGACAGACCCAAAAGCACTAGAAGGAATACACATCCTATGTAGTCTGGAAATGCCCTGGGATCTCACGGGAAGTAGTAGAGGATGTGGAGAAGAATGGTGGAAAATTGACTGATGATTATGGTGTGCACAGCCATCATGGTTGCAAAGGTGTCTGCACTGTATTTCACCAATGAGACCTATCATCTCCCAAACAAATTGCATTTGTTGAGCATATAGCTCCTGGACAGCAACCAACCTTTTATGGTACCCTGGTTTCATGTGAATGTACTGTACTTAAATTTACACATACTGGCATGAGGCACTGCAATAAAGGTCCTTTGTGCACAAGAAATGGACTTTGCATTGACAAAGTGGTCTAATGAGACTGGAATTTTGTGGAATGCTCTCTAAATGCAAACACTGCAAACAAGTATTGGTCATACTGGTTTCCAATCAGTAAAATACAAGCGAAATAAAAATGTGTTTTCAGGAGCAGGCATTGATGCAAGGAAAATAACTGTTCCCTCCTATTGAGCACATCAGAGGTGATGAAATGAAACAAGCGACATTAACAGAGCAAATAGATGCAGGCAGACTTGCATGTGACACACAGTGGAATTATGTGGATGGCTGGCAATGGCAAGGAAATGGAGACAGATCTGCATGCCAAACGATTGATTGTTATCCCCTGGCTCAGTTGAACACGACCCTTCATTTATATGATAAACAGCTGAATTGTAATCCAAGCACTTGTCTTTTGCTTTTCTTTCATCCCCTCTCATTTAGCGGTGCTGTTGCATTATCTGTCATTCTTCTATCCTTGTGGTTGTACCTCTTTCCCCTCTCTCTAAACTTAGGTGTAACTGTACCATCACTCTGCCTGTTTCATACAGCAGTCAGATGGAGAGGGGGCCTCATATGCAAAATATGCCATCTAATTGGTTTCCTGTATGAGTACAAGACACCTCAGCGGTGTGTTTCTTGGTGTTTTACTCGTGTTAACATGTGGCATGGCCCATGGGAATAAGAAAAGTGTGTTATATTTGTGTGCAGATTGGTCACATTGCAGTGTGACTTTGCGAGCAGGGGTGTAATTTACATTGCTATGTTGCTGCCCCATGCCAGTTATCCCACACAGACCCATACACAACCTCAGGCCATGTGCCATTGAGTGTAATGGGACCAATATAGCCCCCATCGCAGTTATGAATACGATTACATTAACTAGCATGGAGTCAATTAGACACAATGATTAAACTAGACCTCTGTGAAGGTGAAAATACTGATACCATGCCAGTTGTAATTACTTTGCCAAAAGATTGTTGAAAAATGTGTACACCCATGACCATGTACATCTCTGAGTGTGTTGTGTGTGGGGTATTATTGTAATCATAAATAAAATTGTGTATTTGGTTCCCAATGAAGCCACATTTTGTTGTGTTAATTTCTGTTACCTCCAATAGGCCAGTGTTTGTCTAACAAATTACAGATATGTTTCCACAGCTTGCAAAAGTATAGAAAAAATGTCTCCCAAACCTCTCACCGAGCATTGCTAATGAATCACCCCACACACCACAAAGGAACAGAGAGGCTGGGAGAAAAAAGTCTCAAGAAACACACAGACAAGTTCAAGCTGTGTTTCAAGTCAGTCAAGATGTGGGCAAAAAGACAGAGGCACAGAAATGAACAAGAAAAGGACAAAGTCACAAATGTGTAGGAGTTCCTAAACTGAAGTCTTGATGAGAACATGTGCCTCATTTTTCAATGCCTTCACTGAAAAGATCTTTTTAAAAACTGTGAAAAAGTTCAACTTGTGATGCAGTTTGATCAAAAATTATTAGTCATATTCAAAATATGTTACTTGACTTAAGTGTGTTGACTCTATCCCCCCCAATGCCCCATCCCCCACCCCTTATGGTTTACAAATGCACAGTTGCTTGATGTTGGCCGTTGAAATAATGAGGAGATTTTTTTCCTGCACAGCACCTTTGATATGTTAAAACAGTCAGACTCACCAACTGGCAGCAACATCTGAACTGTACAAGCTTTACCTTCTGGAAACTAAAGGGAGAGAGAGAGAGAGAGAGAGAGAGAGAGAGAGAGAGAGAGAGAGAGAGAGAGCACGATGGAGGAGTGAAACAGGTAAAAGAGTATGAGACATATACGCAACGTGAGTGACATACTCCTACAGACCCACTCATGGATGATTGACAGTGCCACTGGCATATCCACGGAAATAAGTTTGAAGGGCTACAAAACCCCTATGGGCAGCATAGCAGAGGAATTCCCTCTGGGTGAGTGATTGGAGAGGTTAAGTTGTGATCAGGCTCACCGCCTCACTGTAAAATATTGCTAGAGTTCATATCAAACAAGTGGACCTCTCTGCTCTTGTGAAACAGAGAGTAAAAGCTTGACCGCTGCCTGAGCACTTCCATATTTTATTATTATATATTTATAATATATATAATACATATTATTTTATTCTCATTCTGCAAAAACACAAAAGCAGCATACATGTACATTATTTCAAATAATCATCTTGGTTAGCCATATATGCTTGCTATATCAGGGCAGAAAAAAAAAGCCGAAGGTGCTGCAGCCAGAGGGCATGTGTTAAGAATTATATCTCAAACAAGCAGCCAGTCAACACGTGTGCCACCAAGTATCCATGATTTAAAGAGGCGTGATTGAATGTGAGTACATGATGTCAGATTCGTCAGATTCATCATGTTAATTGTCAGTGTACTGCAAAAGGTTTTGTGTTTCCAAAATGCCTTTTTTTGAGGATTGGAAACTGATCAATATCACTAATAGGCATATCTTCATTAAGGACATGTCTCAACATCATGCTGAGGATGTCTTTTATTGAACATTTTAACAGAATCACACTTTGGTCGAGCCATTGGCCACAAAAGAAAAGTCGTGGAACTAGAAAAGAAAAATTTTATGAAAAGATATAACCAATGTTGCATTCATCAACATATGCTTTGTTAGACGTATACATTTTAGGAAATCTAAAGATGATGATTTCTAATTAGTGCAGAAACAGCTTATTTATGCTGCACTACCCATATTAATCTTAAATAGCAGTTTTGCAGGTGCAATTAGACAAACTGAAAGTGTGTCCTACTGTTTAATGCTCATTTAGAATTTTTAAGTGCAACTCAAGTGTGCTTGGCTGTCCATAAAAAAGGGGTACTCCACCAATTTCACATATGAACCTCAGACTACTAATTAGGACTACTACACAAGCTGTGTCTTAATTCAGGGGCTGCAGCGTTCGAAGTACGCGCACCGATGCTTCTTTCTCCCGCTGTTAACAAACAGGACCAAAAGATGGAGCCAGAAGTCGTTTTTTGTGTTGTTTTTGTTTCATGCTTCACTGGAGGAGATGGGGATATTTCACCGCAGGCGCCGGCGTGTGATGTATCTCAGGCTGAGGGAAGACCATGGCCGGACAAAATAAATGGATTAAGCTGAATTAAGCTGTGTGCTTTCACCCAACAATAATGTTCACATTAGCTAGTAACGTTAGCTATGTAACTTCACTTATAAATATAAATATTTCAATAGCTACTGAAGTGATTCTAAACAAAACTTAAATTATAATACTATATATAATATATATATATACATGTAAAATATAAAATGTATAAATAAAAGTGTACTCTTCGGTCGCTGAGTCCACCATTTCCTCCAGAAAAAGTAATTTGTCCCTGGGGCGCAAAACATTTTGGGATAGCCTAGGCTGCGAAGGATACATCTGATGTGTCGTTCATTTGATGGAAAAAGAACGACACATTTGTAGACCGCATTCGAAGTACACTTCGAACTACCTTTGAATTGGGACAGCCTTGTCGCGGCGTGACGTAATCGGTCTTCAAATGCGCACTTCGAACGCTGCAACCCCTGAATTGGGACACAGCTACAGTCTGTGAAGGTAGCATCTCCTGTGGGCATTTACCAGGCAGGGGCAGGCAAACAAAATGTTGTACTTATGTAATCTAGGATTGAGCTCTTTTGGAACTTGACCTGCATCAAGGACTAAGAATCAGGATAACTCGGGCTATGCTGCATCGATTGTGATCATTCTTTTATGTTTCACCCACAAAACCCTGACTTTGTGCAGCACTACATTTCTGAAGTACCTGTTTATTGACTGATGACTATAATGCCTTACTATCTACTTTTGCATAATTGTTGACACTTAAGACTCAAAATGAAGGCAACAAACCTACAATTTGTATCTACAAGATTAGGAAATGTAAAGACATTTTTGTTCCTATTATGGGAATGTTAGAGAGTAAATAAATAAAACCCAGTGAGGGTTGTAGATTTGTTCAAAAGTTGTCTGTAGCTGAAACTTGAGCTTGATGCCTACCTTCATATTCCTTTATTCTCTGCCTATGTTATTGCAAAGGGCTGAACACACTGCAGCTAGGGGTACCTGGGATGTTTAAAGTCGTATCATGATTTCCTGAGGGACAGCTAGTGGTTGACATCGGGGATGGGTGGAAGTATAAAAACCATTGATGTAC
Source organism: Nannoperca australis (assembly GCA_036023655.1). Taxonomy (NCBI): domain Eukaryota; kingdom Metazoa; phylum Chordata; class Actinopteri; order Centrarchiformes; family Percichthyidae; genus Nannoperca; species Nannoperca australis. Next base: position 10,566 of record JAVQJD010049754.1, read on the forward strand.
TGGGTAGACTTTACCATCCTCAAGAGAGACCTGCTCTACACAGCAAAGCGCTTTTCCACACTGGGCAGTGTTGGATCCTTCTAAAATGTCTCCACATTTATAGCTTAGTGAATTCCCTCTTAACTTGTATTGCAAGTTTGAGCTGTACTTGTAAAACTGTCATTTTATCTTTATACTCACCATGAATATCCTTTAAGCATGGATGAAAAAAAAACTATGGCTCTGCTAACGTAATTCTCAGCAAAATAGTAAAAGAGAAAGCTGTGCAATCTGACATGAATGAAGTAAAAATAAGATCTTCAAAGTCATATTTACAATATTAAGTGAATCATTCAGTTCCCCCACCACAAATAACACCATGTACACATTTTCATTCAAAAATAGTAAAAGTAAACTTTTCATTTCCATTTGAGCCTTTAAAGAAGTAGCCTTTGAGAACTATCAGTACTCGTCCACTCTCTCTCTTTCTTTATTTCTCTCCTCTGTCATCCTGTCTTTGTCCGTCTCCGGCTCCCTCTTTCACCTTTGTTTTTCTAATACTTTGGCTGGGGAAATGATGAGGAGAGGCAACAAATGATAGGAAGGACAGTCACCCATCTGTTGGCTGATGCATTATTGATCCCTGGCTCCCATCAGAGTGAAAAGTGAAGGTTTCCGTGGGTGGATTCACACAGACCATACACACCGATACAAAACCACACAAATACACGCCCACGTAAGTCAGCTTGTGCATGAGCTTGCACACAAACAAGCTCACATTATTTCAGAATATGTGTGACACATTCAGATGGCTATTCTCTGCTACATGTACACTACATAATTCTGGTTAATAAGGCTCCATTTCAGTCCATTTTCAACCAAAGAACATCTAAAGCCTCAGTGTCTAGGTGCTTTGAAAAACCTCACAACAAAAAACCTTCAAAAGTTACAAATGAAGCAGATGATGGCTGTGAACGGCGGACAGCTTTATGATACATTATCAAATGGCTGTACAAGATGACAAGATGCATCAGGAGTGCTGAGGGCAAATTGGACAGTAGATTAATTATGTTGAATATGTGGCCGTACCGCAACACACTATAAATGTCCTCATCTCCTGCCTGTCCGCAGCAAACAGATGAGTTCATAAACAGACAGTGGAGGACGGTCTGTGTCCTAAGGCAAACAAGTGTGTGTGTGTGTGTGTCAGAAAATGTGTCTGGGAGTGAGTTGTATCCACATGCATGTGTGTATGTGGTGTGCACAGTCGGAATGTATCCCAGTGATGAAAGAGGAGTGATATGTCATTTCCAGCTCATATGTTTGGTTGGTGTATGTGTTTGTCTGCATGTGTGCAAGTGTTTGCATGCACATGTGTGAATCCATATACACAACAATTTCTAGCCTCCCTTCTCTCATGGTTTAGTGGTTTGTCAGCATGCTGTGGTGTAACCAGCCTGTTGTGACACTTTAATTATATCTACTTGTCCTCTTATATTTAGGGTCAATGCACTGACAGTATAGGTCTTATATTACATAATTTTTAAACAATGCAATTTCATAGTTTCAACTTAATGTGACTACAGATGTTTACTGTACAAAAATACAGTTTTTTTCTGTATTTTTCAAAAAAGGTAATATATGTTTAAACTACAAGAAAATCACATATTTATAAAGATCTGCTGTCAAAGAACAGTACAAATCTGTTTTTTTTATTATGAGAATCCATCGTTTAATAACATGACTTGCATTTTATCTAATGGTTTTGATTGTTAATTTAATTGTTATCACTGAAAAAAACAAAACACACCCA
>JAVQJD010049759.1:0-22500 GCA_036023655.1 Nannoperca australis
GATAGATAGATAGATAGACAGATAGACAGATAGACAGATAGATTGATTCAAATTGCTTGCTTTGTCCAACTGAGAGTACAAAACACAACAAAGTACTCAAAGTGCACACTTTTGAGAGGCTAGAGTTTGGGGCATTTTTAATTGATGAATTTCTTAAAACATTCACTGATGATCAAACATGTAGGAGATACATTTTTTGTTGATCAACTAATGAACTAAAAGTTTCAGTGCTGTTAAAGAGAAAGACTGGGGCTTGTTATGAGTTTAATGAGAGTTGCAAAGGATTTTTGGGTGGAAAATATACTGTCCCTCCATCCATCCATCCATCCATCTTTCCTTCTTTTATCCAACCATTCACCATCCCTCGTTCAAAGAGGGAGAGAGAGATTTTCCCCCCGTTTCACAGTAAAGGCCCTCCGAACAAAAAACTGACTGTACAGGTCATTAAGTTAAACCACGCACACACACACACACACTCAGAATTTGGGCCAGACCAGTTACCGCTCGTTAGTTGAGGTAATGTTTATATAGCATTATGCCACCACACACACACACACACACACAAATGGTTATACATGGCTCCAACATGGGGTACTCAGAAGCAAGAAAGAGGGAGGGAGGGAAAAGAGGGGAGATCGAGAGTAAGACGCAGACAGACAGAGAGTGAGATGTAAAGTTATATTTGAGTCAGATGTAATAGCTGTAATTATATTGCCGATATGGAAGGCCTGAGTCTGGGTCTGCTGTGTGTGTGTGTGTGTGTGTGTGTGCGCGTGTCTGCAATTGAACAAAGGGCCGCTTGTGTCGGGGGCCTGCTCACTGCAGCTCTTACCGTAATGATATTCCAACGCTTGCCGTGTGTGTGTGCGTGTGTATCTGTATGATGTTGAGTCTAGAAGGGAAATGACTACCATGCTGTGCCAGATCTCTCCCCCTCCCCACCCCCCACCCCCCACCACACACACAGACACACCCCACACACATAGGGAATTAGCTGTACCTGCATAACATAGTTTGATATTTATGTATGAGGGAAAAAGGGAGGGGGTGGTCATACACAGACTGATTAAGTGAGACTCAAAAGATATTCTGTCTTTTTCGACTTCTGTCATCTGTCTTTCTTTACGTCTATGCGTTTCCCTTCCTTCTCCTCTTTTATCTTTGTCTTTCGGTCTCATTTTCCCATCTTCCCTCTCTTTTTCTTTCCCTCCCTCTCTTCCTTCCTCCCTCTTGGTTCAGTGAGTTTAGTCTGTGTAACTTTTACATCCAATTTAGAAACAAAAATAGTTCTGCACAGAGAGAGAGAGAGAGAGAGAGAAAGTGTGTGTGTGTGTGTGTGTGTGTGTGTGTGTGTGTGTGTGTAAGTGAGTGAGTGAGTGAGAGAGAGAGAGTGTGTGTGTGACGTCATGAGGTGTGATCCAGATGGATTTTCCACAGTGCTCTCCTGGATGGGCGGGTCAGTGCAGTAGACAAGGTAGCATGCCAGCTTGCTTTCTTGAACACTCACACACACACACACACACACACACACATTCTATCTCCCTCTTTCTCTCTCTCTCTCTCTCTCTCTCTCACACCCACACACGGACTGTTATTCCTAGACACATGATTCCTTTCACTGTGTGTGAAATCCAGTGGAAATATTCCTCCTCCCTGTGCCACGATCATCTATCTGTCTCTCTGATGCTGTTGTGTTGATGACCGTTGACCTCCTTCATGATCAGAGGGGGAAACGTAGAGAATTTAGAGATTTTTGTATTTTATATTCTTAGTTTTACTTATGCATGAAAAATGAATATCTTCACTTTCATGTAATCTCATAACCTACTCACTGGCTATAATTTGGTATTTCTCTTTTCTATAGTATTCCCATTCCATTCCACCCTTCCTTCATATTATAATGTCCCTCTCATTTCTTGAACTTTGAATTATAATTTTCATTTGTTTTACAATGCACAAGGCTCATATTTCATGGTGTCTCAATACTGCTGCTATATCTCACAGTGCCATAATGTGCCTTTTCATATGTTCATGCATACTTAATACGTTCTGGTGCTACATTTGTCAGTTTTGCATGTTTATGCAACCTCCCATTTACAACTCACTTTCATTCAGATTGTCACTCCAAAACCCAGGGATTTTTTTTATGCTGAAACAGCCCAAAAACTTAGCAGGGAAATCTCATTGCCAGAAGAAAATCCATATTCATTAACATAAATGCTGTAAATAAAAAGAGGAGAACCTGGTGTAGGTTAAGATAACATCAGAAATAAAAGAGAGATACAGAGTTAGGAAAATATTTAGGGGGTCAACTGAGAAAAAAAACTAAAAACAGAGATTTAAGGGCAGGAAGAAATGCAGGAAAACAGTAAATTTAGAGAACGCTGAGAGGGAAAAGAAGAACAGAGAGGCCCAGTGTGGTCGATCCATTTTGACTCTTTTAATGCTCTGCTTTCCCGTAAAAAGATGTTTTCCTCTGTGCGGTTAACATATTGTCAATATTCTGTATCCAATTTAAATGGCTTCAATTCTCTTTCAATATACAAGATGTAACTCAGAGCTCCAGCGGGCTTCCAGCAAAATAAAAACACACAAATGAATACAGAGGGGAGACGGACTCCACTCACTTCCATTTGATCAGTTCAAAATATAAACAGTACCCTGAAAACAACATTCCACTTCGTTCATTTTTAACGTTGTTCCCAGGTCAAAGGTCTTTGAAAGTGTTTGAATATGAACAAATTCCACTTACATACTCATATACTTACTTTATTTGTCTTAGTTTTTTGCTTCTTTAATTAATAATGTTTTTTATTATATTTCTTTGCATAAATACCGTACTTTCTGTACTATTGAGCGCACCTGTATATAAGCCGAACCCTTTGAATTGACGTGTAAAATGATCTGAAGAATTTAGTGTGAGTGCGTTTGATTTACGGTGATTCGACCGGTTTTATTTGTCCACTGTGACCTGTTCGGTGATTTAATTGGTCTCTTGTGACCAACCTAAATGTATTGGCGGCATGACGGCGTGAAAAAAGTAGCGGCTTATAGTCCGGAAATTACGGTAGTATGTTGGGGCCCTTAACAACATATGTTACAACACATTGTGTCACATGTATACATTGCATGTCTGCAAAACCCCGGGGGATTAACACAAAAAAAGAGGCCAAACTGGAAGACAAAGACAATCTTTTTGCAGGATTCAGTCGTACTCAGCTCTGCAGGTGCAAGAGTGAAATAGATAAAAGTAACACCATTTTTTATGAATTAATGCATGGCTATTCAGTCGTGGTTCTCCAGATCCACAGCACTGTTGGGTTTCTATCGCACCACCTGGTTAACTGCATTCACCTGCCGTCCCTCTTGACTCATTTCTGGATTCACTGACTCAAATGAAAACCAGCAGCCCCCACCCCCCTCCCCGAGTCCTGAAGAGCAGGATCAAAAACTGCTACTTCAAGGTCAGTGTCCAGTGAGTGATATCTTTAAAAAAATATTTTTTTCATGATTTCTGGATTTCATTTACAATGTAAGGAGCAAAAGCAGCATGGAAACTGGTAATCGCACCATGAAATGCGTCAAAGATGATAAAAAGTATCAACAGCAGGAAATATATTTTAAAAATTGACCTTTTTAAAGGCTAAAAGATACAGTAAGTTAATTTCCTTGACCGCCAAAATGATGACACTTTTACAGACTGGACCTTCTAAATTTAAAACATATTGAATGATGGTCGTAACATTTTATTTCTCCCAAAATGCCTGTGAATTGTTCTGAAAATGAACTCTCCAGTCACAAAGGGAAACACCTCAAACTTCAGCGATGACACGAATAGTGAGCTCAGGCAGATAATACTGTATTTCCTGACGTCGGGTAAGAGCAGCACTGCTACCCAAACACTTACTGATCATTACTACTGGCCGTTACCATGGTAATCAATCTTCACTCCACCGCTGCCTATTTCTTCTCTCTGGTTGGCTTGTTGACAGACAGCCATCCTCAAATCAGTCCCAGGTTGCACTGCTGCAGCATCCATCACAACGTAACAGAGAACTCCATTTTTCTTGTCTCCCCTTCTTACTTTCTCCCTCCCACCTCCTCTTCTGTCTGTCTCCCTTTCTCCTTCTTTCCTCTTCAACTTTAGTTTGATTCTTTCACACTGTCTCACTTTCTCTAATTTCTGACTACCTGTCTCCTTCGTTTTTTTGTTTAGTCTCATTCTTATTTTATTACCTCCGTCTTGGTTTCCCTCTCCATCTCTTTCAAATGAATAACTTAAGAGAGTGTCTCTCAAAAACAATGATCCCAAAAACAGACAACAAAACCCGAATTTACAAAACTGAATACTGAATTTACATAATTTAGTATGTGGGTTAAAATGAGTTGGGTTTATTTCTTTCTCTCCTTCTTATAATTTTGTCTGTCTGCAGTTTCTTCAGAGTAGATTTGGTGATTTTATTGATAACAGATGCATCCAGTGATGTTCATTTCTGTGTTTTTCATGATCCCACTTGACATGACAGATTACTGCTGTTACTACCTACTGTTGCACTCAAAGGTTCTTAATTTAATACCATCAGAACTGAAACCTGTTTGATATAACGTGATATATAACACACAATGTAACAGTATTGTCAATGTTTATAGGGCTGCACCTTATGATTGCTTTCATTATCAATTAATCTGCGTCTTGTTTTGTACGACAAGCAGTCTAAAACCCAAAGATATTTAGTATATTATCAGACAGAGTAAGATAAAGTAAAAGGAGCAAAAACTCATATTTAAGAGGCTGGAACTCGACAATGTCCGGCTTTATACTTGACACAAATACTCAATCATAAAAATAGTGGCCATTTATTTTTCTGTCAATCGACCATTCGTTTAATCAACTAATTTCTCTCTTTACTCCGAAAACACAACTACACAAAATGCTCCAACACTGTTCTGGATATCGTAGGCTTTTGTCAACTTACATATGTATCCTGAATAAAGGAAAGTCTGCCTACCAGTTGTACTGCCTGCTGGGAGCCCATTATAAGATGACAATGAATGGAAAAGAATTATGATCGTTGGACTGTGTCAGTTGTATCTTCACCTCGACTTAACTATAACAAGTTGTCTGTTAAAATTGGTTGGAAACTACAGTGATTCTAATCACATCAGAACGGGAACATGAAAGCAGCATCGCCCTTTGTTAGTAATTATATCTCAGACGTCATGCGGAAAACTAATCCCATCCGAGTAGAGCTTTTGTCTCTCTTTCTCTTCTGCCTCCCTCTCTCGCCACTTCAAGAACACCAAATGAAGACCATATTAGCAGTGATGTATTAGATGAATGATGTCATCGTTCCTCAAAAACCCTCATTGATGTTACTGCGATGATACAGATCCTAATCACCATGATTGATAACTACAACCTTCCAGGGTGAATGTGCACGCGTGTGTTCATGTGTGTGAAGCAGTAAAAGAGAGGAGAGAGTGGGCAAGGCAGTAAAAGAAAGAGACCGATGGAGAGGTACAGAGTGAGTAAGAGACGGGGACCACAGAGATTTAGGGTGGGAGTACGTGAGGAAGCAAGATTAAGAGACAGAGAGGGCGGCGAACAAGAGAATGAAACAGAGAAAGAGAGAGAGAACAAGAGAATGAAACAGAGAAAGAGGGAGTTGTCAAGCACTCTATCACACCAAACAAGAGTAATGTTAAGGCCTTAAGGATCTTTCACACACTTGATGGATGGTTTTGTGTGTGTGTGTCCGAGAGAGAAAGAGAGAGAAAGAGAGAGAGAGAGAGATGTCAGTGTGTAAGCCATTGCTGCCTCCAGTGGCTGTGCACTGCTCCGCACATCCTCCAGTTCATTAATATTTAACACACACAGATATCCAAATACACTATCACATACTGTACAACACACTATTTCATATGCATATTGTAGTCAGCTTATTATATACAGTATACATTAATTCACTTTCAAGAGCAGCAGTAGCTGAAGAACTATGGGATAGATTACTGTTACGGTGCACTGCAGGGAAAAGGACCCAAGCGCAGACAGAGCAGGCACACAAGAGCAGTTCCATGGATTTATTAAATGTAAACAAAACAAACTTAATGCAGAGTCTGGCAGAGAAGAAGACCAGCAACTGGTACAACTGGGAACTAGTGGTAACCAGAATGAGTCGACCAAGAACAAAAGGAGGGGGCCGGTACGTATGGAGAAGGCACAAACGAGGGGATCAGGGGCAGGTGAGTAATTGAGAGCAGGTGTGGGAAATGAGGGAAACGAGGACAGGAACCAGACACACCAGACAGGAAAGATTTCAAAATAAAACAGGAAACACAGCAGGGAATACAGATACATAATTACCGGTGATATTTTGGAAAGTCATTTATGGTCCCCAGAGGATAAATCCTACTGACTTAGGTTATCCACTGAGTCTTTCTCAAGACCCATCACGAGGTTCATATTTGTGTTTTTAGTGAAATGTCTTGAAAACCTTTGGCTGAATTACCCAAACATTTGCTATATTTCCCCTCAGGAGCAAAAGGCAATAACTTGGGCGATCCCTTCATTTCAATTTGTCCAATACTTAATGATTAAATAGCTGCAAAATTAATGACATTTTCATCAGCCTCTGCTGTACTTTGTGTTTTGTGCTAATGTTAGCATGTTAAACTAATATGGCAAACATTATAGCTTCTTAGCATGTTGATGTTAGCATTTAGCTCAAAGCACCGCTGTGCCACACAAGGATGCTAACATGACAGTTTTTTACTGCATTCTGAATTATTAAACTGCCCTGTTCTCTTCTGTGCTATTGTATTCTGCTGAATTCAAGGTCTCTCTCTCTCTCTATGTGTGAAGTTGTTTAGAAGTCTATAATTTTCTGGCTTAGTTGTACTGCCAGTGGCCCAAAACTCTGCTCATTTATCAAAATGTCTCATTTGAACAATCCTCTCTGTCTTTCTCTCTCCCTGTCGTCCTCTCCTCCCCTTGTTTCTCCCTCCCTCCCTCTCTTCTTTTCTGCTCCCGCTGTCTGGTGGCGTCTTAATTTTCACATCAAAGATGCTTTCTTGGCATGACTGTCAAAAATCAACAATATTTCCTAAGCTGTTTTGAATGTGGTGCAGTTTCGCACAATTGAATCAAAACAGTATAAAAAGTTGAGAAAGGAAACAGATTATGTCACACACTAAAAAGAAAAGGTTACGCAAATAATTGCTTTTTGGCTCATATTAACAGGGAGACCACTTAAGAATTGTTTTAATTGCCAAGGCAGGAGCTTTTGGTTCTGTGGAGAAACTTTGTTTGTAATGTGACTAAATGAAACCATACTGGCTTGGCATCTTGCAGTAAAGAGCTTTCTAATATTCATATAACAGGAATTTCATGCTTTTCTCTCTACGAACAATTCTTTGTTTGTCTATCATTCCCTGTCTCTTCCATCTCTGTGTGCTATGTGCTTCTCAATCTGTCTCTCTGGTTGTTTCCATCGTTTCTGCTCATCTCACGATGTAAATCTCAGACTATCTGTATCTCTGTCTTTGCCTTTCTCCCTCTCTTTGAGCTGTGGCAGGAATGTGTAATTATGTTTCCTTCAAAACTCATAAAACATGTTCGGCAACAGCCCCATGACAAACACACACACACATACATACATACACACACACACACACACACACACACACACACATATCAGTCTTGTCCTGTTTGTAATTATCAATCCATTTGGGGATTTGAGGATTTTCTCTGTAAAACTTAAAGGCTTGTTTTTCTGTTGAACAAAACCACATCAGAAAACACACACATACACACACAAAATTACTTCATTGTCTAACATGGAAATTATACGCACAAGCTCACACACTTACACACACACACATACAGGCGCCACAATAATCTCCAAGGAGTGGAAGCCACAGTGTTTGAAGATAAGGATTTTTCCTTTCTTCTTCTTCTTCTCTTTGTGTGTTTGTGTGTTCATGTGGCTCTTGGGCCTTTATGAAAAATTAAGTTTGAGGGATTCAGCTGTATGAAACATTTGTCACAAATAGGCACACTTTGCTGACTCACTCTCAGTGCAAACAATTCATTCAATTCATAATTTCACAATTCATAATTTCATGTACACAAACTCATACACGCAGACAGACACACACACACACACACACACACACACACACACACACACCAGAACAATGACGTGTTACATTCACAGTAGGAAACTGCAAAATAAACTTTTCGAGCTGTTTCAATAAAAGTGGACAAAGTTTTCCCCATAATGCATTGCGGAGGACCTATCACAGCTAATAGTAATCATGATTCAATTAGAACTGGACTGATCTCTTACCTGAATTATCCACAGTAGTACTCATGATATTGATTTGTTGTTTGTTTCCAGGAGAAATAATCCTGGAAATGTTTTGGTAGTTCTTTTCAACATTTAAAAACGGACACAGTTTGACAAAAAAAATCATTAATGCAACTCTTGAGGTGAAAATCTTGATTGCATTTGCTTTCTCTTCTTTTTCCGAAACAAAATCTGAGCTGTCCCCACTGCTAGAGGACCTTGTTTACAGTATATTTGGGTGTTTTCTTTAAAACTGAAAATTATAACCTCAATGACGAAGGCAGTCCTTTTCTTATAATTACGTTTTATCCCTAGTTATTAAATGTGTGTGGGCACTGTGAATCTAGAAATTGAATTAAATAATGCAGGATTCTGTCAAGAAAATAGAAGGGACAAGTTTCTTGGGCTTAAGATAACTGAAGACACACTTTTACAGGCTGTGGGGATTAGGCATCAGCCCTTAAGAAAGTAACATATTGTAGCTGTGCAGTCACACACACACAAACAGGCAAAAACACACATACACACAATTGTTTCTGTGCTCTCACTCACACAGTTTTGCTCTCTAGACACATAAAAAGACACAACGAATTTCTATAGAGTGTCAGTGTGAGTTTAAAAAACCATTTGTCATTTTTGTCCCATGTTTCCCTAAAACAATGACACTCACACACACACACACACACACACTTTTGTCCCAACAATGGGATGAAAACACGGTACGCACGCACACACAGTAAAAGAGGGGAAGCAGGCTTTGAATCCTACTGAATTAATTATATTCCTTCAAAATATATTATTAATGTACCAGAAGATAAAACCCAAACATTAAACACACAAAAACTGTGTGTGTGTGTGTGTGTGTGTGTGTGTGTGTACTGTACATGTATAGTGTCTGTGTTTAATCACATCCTCAAAAAAACAGCTGAAGATTTTAATGCCTGTTTTGTGAAGCCATTTGTAATGAAAATCAGAGGAGAGAGAGACGAGGTCAAAAGTAAAGAGGAGTGGAACATAACTTCAACTCTCATCTGCCATTTTACACGTCTAGTTTTACAAACAAAAACAAGTTACAATTTCTTTTTTAAGTTGTTAAAAAGACAAACAAGTTACCAATCATTTGGGGGAATTAGAAGCACTTGTTTATGTATGAGCACATGAGCTTAAAATAACACTTAGCACTTCTGCACAACACAAATAAAAATCTTCTTTTATCCTTAACCAAGAGACTAACCACTCTGTACTGTACCCGCCATTATAAAGAGCTTTCTTTTAGCCATTATGTATTTATTGACAGCCAACTATAATATATATAGAAAAATGTCAGAGATATACACACCCTTTACCAACGACATACAGACACAAACCACAAATAAATACAAAATGACTTACGTACTGTAACTTGAGACATTTTCAGTGAGTCTCAGTGATTAGGTATTCTGTCCATGTACATTACAGATTAACATTTTAGGCATTAAGATGTTTTCATCCAGAATCCCTTACATTTGAATGCAACAACTGGATATGTATAAATCATCATGAAAAATAACAACAAACCCCAGTATTATAAACAGAATCATATTTGTTTCTTGTTGATCTCAAACACATTTCCTTCACAGGCACAAACATTATTTCTTTCTTATAATCTGAGCTCAACATGGGTTATGGGAAGTGTCTGCTGAGTCCCTACATGACACAAGTGCTATTATATTTTAATGAGACTGGGTCCCAGGGCGAGAGACTGCATTTACTCAGTTTGGGTCCCCACACGACAGGAGAAGTAATATGTTTTAATGAGTCGGTGCCAAGCAGAGTTACTACATTCACTCATCTTGGCTCAGAGGCTGAGATCTGAGAGAGGCCTCCTTAAATTGCTTCTGCACTGGCGACAGTTCAGCACAAACAGGCATTATTGACAGAGCAGAAACTGAAAGGTTCAAAGGGCTCTTGAACTTGTTCGGATTTCAAAGAGGGAGCAAAGCTTTGGTCCGCAACTTCACATTCAGTGATTTCTCAAAATACTTCAGTGTGGTGTACTATTTCCGTCTCAAATTAATACGTTCTGATAATTCTCAATGTTTTAATTATTGACACTGCTGCATTTCAGTGAAAATAAATCAGTTAAACCTACAGTAAAGTAACCAAAAGCATAGCCACAAAAACCCCAGTTCTTGACTACAGCTTGATACTTATAACTATATAATAGCATCATATACATTCCCAGGTCACTGAATGGTAACTAGAATATTTTGAACATTTGCAGGTTGCTGAAAGCTCATTTCAACCAGTCACATCAGACTGCAACCTGGCACCAATGATGTGGGCATCATTTCAAAGAGATCCTATGCAAATTGCCGACCAGCAGCACGGCGCATTATATTTTTATCTGATATGGTCCTTGAACCAGCGAAACAGGCTATTAAACAAATATGAGCTAGGCTACTTTAACCCACTTCAGCATTTACTGTAGTATTTCTGATGGCAGCTGTTAAATCAGTGCTCTTACTTGACACTGACCCAACATGACTACATTTTGGTACAAGATTAAATGTAAAATATTTATGCATGTAGCACTCAGATACTCCGTTAATGCAGAAGTAATGGATCATCTAATATTACCACTGCGAAGAACAGTTTGGATAAAAACATGTTATCCTGTACCGAGGTATTATGTTAGTAACGCTAACACTATTGCAGTTACGTAAAGCCTCTACAAAAGGTGTGACTTATTCTCACTGATTAGGACTGTGTGGACAGAGTGAGCTGTATTGACATCTCTCTTTTCTTTTGTCGCATCTGTTACTCAGCTCCACCCATCTTCAACCTGAGTCGAGGCCTAATCAGCCAGGATCATTTAAAACACCTGTGAGGGTGTGCAGGGCCTTTGATGTTTACTCTGTGGTCATGTAACACAAATAAATGTCTCTCTTTGCTAATGTATACACTGTACGTGATGATTTATTCATTTAGCGAAGCTTGGCATAGCATGCATGTAGTGTGCAGAGTGTGATGTCACACAATTGGGAATAGTAATCTTGGGCTGAAGGTAATAGGTAAATGGTTACAGGTTCACCGGAATTAAATAAAACATCATTCCGCTTTTACTTTTGCCTTGTTTACAATTGTGCAAGTACGAGGGCTCTGTACTCTACGTCAGAAAACATGTTTTCATGTTTTCACTAGGCAAAAGAAGGGGGAAAAAATGTGACATGCTGGACAAACGCCGGCTGTCTTCCTTTATGGCACTCTACACGTGATAAATGGAGCGACTGTAGTGCCCGACACTCTTTTTATTTGAGTTTGGTCACTATTAGGCTGATATCATGTAGTCTGATCCCAGCAGGAGGAGATGCACAGTACCTAGGAATTACCGATCAGTAGAAACTTACAAACAGGTGATTCATTGGCTGGAAGTTGCCACTGGCGGTAACCATTACCGCAGGTGCAGACGAGTACCTCGGACAGCTCCTTTTCTGTTGTGGGCAACAACATCATGGCCTCGGTGAGCACCAGCAACCACTTTGAGAAACCTGAAAAACATTGGTTTTGGTAATGTGTTAAAAGGATCTCACACTGGCAGAATCCCCCCCCCCCCGTTGTTACAAAATAAGAGCTAAACTGTTGGAGTTGTGGAGATGGAGATCTGTAGCAGTGTTTCTGCACTGACATCCAAAATGAAAGGTGTGATAGCCAGACCAACACCTTGGCTGTCAGTTTAAAGGCAGATTAGCAGTGTGCAGTTTTCCCTATGTTTTAAAATGTTAAAATACGCCGCTGAACAACCAATTAAATGTGAGGACATGGCAAACCCATTTTCCTCCATTGCTTCCTCTATGTGCCTTCGTTTCTCTCTCACCGTCTCTGTGCCCTTTTGTGTCAGTTCTCTGTTCTGGCATTTACGAGACAAATGCTAGTGTGTCACACCTTGTCACTCATACCACACACACACACACACACACACACACGCACGCACGCACGCACAGACATTCACGTGCATGGCTAAATGTTAGAGTGTCAGCAGGCCTGTCAAATCGTGTCAGTGTGCAGGGACCTCTTGACTTGGTAGGAAACACACACACACACACACAGACACACACGTCAGGTAGAAACATGCAGAGATACACAGCCGTACACAGTGAGAGGGGGATATTAACAATATGCAAACAAGTAGCCCACCATGAGTTGACACCTAAACAATGGAAACACAATTAGTCTTGCTCTCTATCAACCACACAAACACAGTCTGTCTCTCTCTCTCACACACACACACACACACACAGATACTGAACAACAGCAGGCTTCAAAGGCTGGGCAGAAGTGAGACAAAGATGAAATTCCCCTGGCGTTTGGTACCAGAAGCAGATGGTGACAGAACTTGGCAGCAGAAGCAGTTTGGTAGCAGAGTGATAAATGGACAGACTCTGCTATTACTTTATGCTAGACCGTTTCAACCATAACACATACACAGTATTACCTGCCCTACGTGCTTCAGCTTTTTTCTTGAGTTTCTTTAAAAGGACCATTCTGGTGATGTTTAGCCATAGTTGTAGAGTGTTTCAGATTTTTCAAGTTTCAAGAGTCTGCTATATTAATGCAAAGGCTGCCTGAAAAGTGACAAAAGACAAAATCTGAAATTCTGGCATCCATTGGAAAATGCACACAGACTGCACACTAGCACACTGTCTCAGGTCAGCAAAGAATACTGATGTCTGATTCCCAAATACTGACCAGAAGCATTTCACTCTAGCTGCTGTCTTGTCAGCTGTCAATGTGAAATGAATCCTTGGAAAATGTCTAAATATTGTCATGGTCGATGGTTTAAAATGATTCACTTTGATATAGGTGTATAATATTACAATAGCGATGTTCCAGCTCTCAGGTGGTTTTATGGCTGACTGTACAAGACGCTGACAGCTCAAGTAAATAAACAAGATATCTGTTAACATTCTGAATTTACAAACAGAAAAATGTGCTTTGGCAGCCAAAGTTTCAATGTCACGAACACATCCACAGTTTTTGCCTCAAACCCTTATTCTGTGTGTCTCGCTCTCTCGCCCCCCCCCCACCGCCACCCGCCCTCTGTGTGTGTGTGTGTGTGTGTGTGTGTCTCTGTCTCTTGATGTCTGTAGGTAAGCTGAAGTTGACAACTGGAAGACAAATCGGGCCATCACAACCCTAAACGGAAGACCCACTTTAAGCTGGCATAGAGGTTATTGTACACACACACACGCACACTCACACACACGCACAGACACACACACACAGACACACAGAGATCAGAGTGTCATCAGTTGGCATATGCGATCTGACAGCCTTTCAAGAGACATGCAGGGAGACAGTCAGGGATAAATGCAGCACTGTATAGCATGTGTAACTTTGTGCAGACAGTCAGAGTCAGTCATTTAATACACAATAAATAATGAAGCAACTCTAACAACATACACACAGAAACTTTCTCACACACTTTCTGTGTCTCTAGTTCTCTAGACTTTAGGACAGCTCTTATATAGTAATGTATTATTCATATGAAGAATTGTGTCTGTGTCTCAGTGTGTGGGCGTTTGTGTGTGTGTGTGTGTGCGTGTGTGTGTGCGTGTGTGTGTGTGTGTGTGTGTGTGTGTGTGTGAGGTGGCGCTGCTTTTAGAAACAAGCAGCAGGTAAATTGAGGTCAGATGAAGTCAAAAGAAAAAGCCAGACAAACACACATACACACACACAAAGAGAGCAGTAAATCTATAATTATAAACAGCGGTTAGCTTAGTTCATTGGCTCAGCATATTTTGGAGTAGATGGTCAGAAGAGCATTCTCCTTCATTTGTCACCGTGCACGCGCGCGTGTGTGTGTGTGTGTGTGTGTGTGTGTGTGCATTCTAATATTTTCAATATATGTGTGTTCAGCTCGTTGGGGTGCAAAGTGTCACGTGTTGCAAAGTGTACGTGTTGAGCCAAAAAATGCATTATGTGCTCCAAAAATCACCTTGTTGCACCACATGTCACATTTTGGGCCGCGTGAATTTCAGAGTCCCAAAAATGAACTCATAATTCTGACACAATGACAAAACTATTACCATATTCATTTACAATACTTACATACAGTGAAGTGCACTTTAGCAACATGTGGCGAGAAAGTAATGCCACAAACTGCTTTTTTATTAGTGTTTTATCTTGACTTTGAACACAAAAGGCAGTTTTGACAGCAGATTTAAGACCATTCAGCTTATAAAACTAAAAAAGATATTGTAATCAGTGTCATTTTCTCTGCATATGTCACTCAAACCATCAGTTGTCACTGATTGTTTTTGTAATTTCATCAATTTGAGGATTACAGACCATTTATTTTTAAATTTAGAAAAACAACAGTATAGCCTGTGCTGTCAACCAAGGCCACAATTCTTGCCTTTGATGTGTCTTAACTTAAAGAGTCAGCATGGTCGCCACACCAAACCGCACGCCATCACTTCTGTGAGCACAAATGAATGAGTACCTACTTGCATACGTGCTGACATTTATGCAGAAGTTACCGTGGCTCTCTAACACTGTAGTGGACGATGTGAACAAATATACAAGCAATTATTACCATAACAGCTCTACAAAAAGGAATAGATACATATTTTGATTCATTACTTGTGTATATTTTCGGGGGTCAGATGTGGAAAGAAAATCTTTACCCTTCAATTCGCATCCAAAAAGCCATCCTGGGCCCTACAGAAGAAAGATTCAAAGATTAAAAGAGAGGGATGAAAAGTTTTAACAGCCATGATAAACACCAGGGGGGAAAGAGATTGGATGGAGATGTAGGGGCATCGACCGACACTTAAGCTTCAACAGGACAAATAAAAACTCCTTGGTGGCGTTCATGCAGCTGGGCAGGAGCAGAGGAAATGGGAGAATATACAAGATGTAATACCACAGAACACAGAGAGAGGTGCGGGGACTTTGCTTGATTATTCTAGAGGGAAATGATTCAATGTTTTAGAGCCAGTAGCAGAGACACAGAGACATAGAAAGAATGCAGGTGTGATTGTACTGCCAGCCATAAAACTAAGAGACAACTGCTGTTATTGAGCTGTCACTGCGGAGGTAAAGTCAGTACCATAAAGTGTGTGTGTGTGTGTGTGTGTGTAGGAGCAATCAAAATAAAACTCTATCTAGTATTTGTGCCATTCAAAGTCATACTGCTGGGTTTCCAAACCACTAAAAAGAAGAATGAGGGAACCGTGGTGAACATCAGCTGACGTGTCCCTGCTCAACGGAAAACACACTTACAATGAAAAAGGCATCTTGAGTTATCTCTTCTGCACTCTGCTCGTGCTATAGCCCCATGTCATCTCTTATAAGACACACAAGGATATTATTTAGGGGGTGCAGAAATTATTGCTGCTGTTAAATTCTTTGCAGGACACTAAACTTTCAGCTTCGGCCTAGAAAAGTATCAAAGCCTGTTATACATGAATCTTGCTGTCTGCCAGGGTGTAAGCCTCACATTTACTTTTACTCTGCACTGACCTTTACACACATACATAGAGAAATAGATACAATGTTATTATAGTAAAAGGTCACTGTGAATGGATCGTACGTACTGTATGAAGCAGTGCTTGCACACCTGTATGTGCGCATACAAATACACACCTACATTTTAGGTTATTGCGAATAGCCCCATCAATCCTTCTTATACCTCGTCTCTAACGTTTTTCTTTGATGTGTGTGTCCATGTGTTCATTTTCAGGTTTGGGACACGTAATTGCATCACTGCTGGAAAAATAATTTCTTGATGCAGGTAGAATGAATCAGAAATAAATCATGAAAGCAATTTTTTTTTATCTCACACACATACACTAACTCTCCCCTCTCTCTCTCTCTCTCTCTCTCTCTCTCTGACACACCCATGCCGTATTATACATTAGGGGTATTTCCATGGTCACACACACAAAGACTCACACACACTGCTAAAACAGCATTTTGTCCATAAAGTCTATTTCCATGGTTAAGTTGTGATGAATGGGACTCAGTTGAAGTCAATGAGATAGTGCAACACCATAATTCAATTCAGCACACACTCGTGAACGCATACAGACACACACGTATACACACCCCCAAGTGTGGGCCATAATTCAAAACTTATGTATATACACACTTAGAGACACACACTCACACATTTGCGCACAGAGTCAATGAGACCGCAGCGTATCATAATTCACTGTAAAGATAAATGCCCAGTTTGCATTATCACTGAGTCTGTGCGGCTGGCTGCTGGTATGTGTGTGTGTGTGTGTGTGTGTGTGTGTGTGTGTGGGTGTTGAAGAAGGAGAGAGAAAGGGTGTTTTGTGTGTTAGCACTACTGCTGAGTCTCCTTAGAGGGATGATGTCAGTATATCAGGATAGACAGACAAACACACATTTATGGTACTGTTATAAACCAGTTTCTACTCTAGTCTATTTGTGCTCATGAAAACGTCAATATGTTCATTTTTATGAACTATAAGCATCTTATTTTTAGGGTTTCATTTAAGTTGTTACGCATGAAAAGGGGGGGGGGGGGGAAACAAAATTTCCAGTTAAATGCGTGGTTTATTGTGTGAAATAACCCAGCCCGAAATGTCAATTCCAAACTTTAGTTAAGCTTAAAAAGGAGGAGGCTTTTCTGTGGGTTTTATCTTTATGCTTCGGAGGTGTTTGGGAGGTTTTTGAGGGTGTTTGCGAAATGCGACTGCAAGTCCCTTGTAGGTTTCGGAGGTTCATTCTATCATACAAAGGTTATGTGTGGCAGTTCTATATTTCGACTGCCAGAAAACATGAGGGGGAAGCTAGCAAGACTGAGCTGATTTTATTGAAAAAAGAATTAATGGGAACAGGGCCTGTTCTTTAATGTGAGTCACCAACACACCAAGATGCAAAAGCTTTCCAGATATATGAGCATTAGTGAAGCTCGTTGATGCCAGCTGATGTGTTAATGGGGGTCATCTCGGACAAATAACACAAAGGGAGGCCAGAAGAGTATGTTCACTGAATTACAAGCTTACGTTTGGACTGTGAAAACAGATGATATGACAAAATCTCTGCCAGCAGGCCCCTCCTGTTACAATGTAGCAACCCAGTTGCAGGAAACTTTTGGTTAAATGACAACCTAAATGAGAACAAGTATAATTGTGTATCCATAATGTTAATTTCATGTTTTACATGTTAAGTTTGCCTAAATAATACCAAACTTTGGCCCTAACATGTGTACTATCTGATCTGTCATTAAAACATACAGTGGTATGTATTAAGATTTTATGTCTTCCTGTATTTATGCTTATGTACAGTTGACACCCCTCCACCAAGTCCAATTGTAACCATCAGAATAAGATGTGGTTATTTCTCCATGTAACTTCATGTGATTCTTAATTTTAACTCTGATGTATTTTATTGTACCCGTGGGGAAACTTGTCTCAGGCTTCGTCTCGCTGTAGATTTGCCCTAATTACAGAAAGCCGCATGAATGAATATACAGCTCCAACAAATTACAAAGAGTAATAAATAAGTAAATACTCTAAATAATGTACATGTGGCATGTGCAATGCATTAGGGCGTCCAAAGACAATACCCTCTCCGCTTGGAGTTGGTTTCTAGCAGCTAGAGTATATCACTTTCGTCCTGGAAAACACAGTTTAGCTGAACTGCTGTCAGTGAAAACAAACATTAAATGGGATGACCACTCACTCACACTTCTTCTGGGACTGCAAAAAGCAAATGAGGTCATGCCGCTTCACCCTGAAGCTCTGGCAGACATGAAACTTGCAGAACTTTTAGTATCCAACAGAAAGTGGAGCCAGAATTCCCCGATCAGCGGTGCAGAGCAAGCTGGCTGGTCCAGGCCGAAGGTTCAGAAACAGAAGCTCTTAATAACGCTTCTCCGTCTGCATCTCTTCATCTTCCTCCCATCATTAGTCCTGTTTGTCAGTTTGTCAGTTTGTTTCTTTTTAGAGGATATACTTTATTACCTCTGCAGGGAAATTCTGTTGGTCAAATGCAATAAAAAGGATACACAGTGAATTATACAACAATCTGAACTCACCCTACACTCCCACTCAAACATCAATCACATGCTCGCCCGAGTACACACATGCCCTCACGCCACCCCCCCCCCCCCCACACACACACACACACACACAACCACACATAAGAGAGATTAGAATTCAATAAAACTCAAAGCATCGGAAATAAATGTAAAATACAGAGATTGCTCTTCTATCTCCAACTCGGTCTCTCTCATTCCTTCTCATCCTCTGCCATCCATCTAACCATTATTAAATTTCATGTCTCTACCATTCTCTCACAGAGTATGCCCACACTAATACACTGAAATGCAAATTAAAAATAGTGATAGTAATAGAGCTAAATCTCTTATTCTTTGTCCTATTTCGATGAGGGAACAACACAGGTATGTATCGGACTTTCTGGAGCCAGCGCTGGTTGTCTTATTTATCCGCCTGGAGAGCATTTTTGACAAGCTCAGTTTTCAGGTAAGAAAAATGTTGGCAGAAAGACAAAAAGCACAGTATCCTGGGAATTACTTCTATATTGGACAATTCCGCATCTCAGTATTTAAGTGGAATGACAACATTCAGGAGCAGTGCAGGAAGTAGAGGGGAGGGGGGAAGTAAGTGTCCTGTCACAGACCTGCAGTTGATGTATGTTTTTTAATTTAACTGCAAGCACAAACTTTTCCTAACCGTGACCAAGTATTTTAGTTGTCTAATCGTAACTGTGCCTCAAATATTGTTTAAGGATATTGAAGATCTTTTCTAAACCTTATACAATGTCATACATTGAGAACTTTGGAAAACCTTGGCATTGAAAAGACGCTATCTTTGAATGAAATGCTTTTTACCATCTCCCACACAATCATTGGAAAGTTATGTCTCTCTCTCTCTCTCTCTCTCTCTCTCTCTCTCACCTACTCCATCGCTTCAGCTGCATATTTCAGTTTTTTGTAAACATATTTGTGTTTCTCCCTTTCTCTCTCTAGCTGGCTCTTCTAGTGATGGCAAGCCCGTCTGTTTCAAATTCAGCTACCATCAGTACCACACACACACGTCATTGGAGAGGAAACAAATTATTCCAGGACAGGAGAACTGTTTTGTTTGGTTCACCCTTGTTTGTTTTTCTCTCTCTCTCTCTCTCTCTCTCTCACCCCCTCTCTGCCTGCAACAGATGGGGTATTTTAATGAAATCAGTCTTGCCTGTTCCCATCTGTGTGAGAAATGAATTTCACCATTTTTTAAATGAGGGAATTTACAATGAGACAGGCTGGAACGCAGGGAACCCCAGCACCAAGTTTTTTTTTCTTCTTTTCCTCTGACTCTCCTCAGCTCTTGTACCTATTATGCTTTCACTGCATTTGTCTGTTTCTCTATGTGCCTGTCTGTCTATCTGTCTTTTTCTTTCACTACAAAGCCCTTCTTTGTATATTTCATGTTTTTATAACTCTGCATGTTTTTGTTGAAACAGCATATCTTTGTCAGAACTGTGTATTCTCAGGTAGAGTCAACATTTTGGGAAACAAGCTGATTCGCTTTCTTGCCAAGAGTTGGATGAGAAGATTAACAAAATCCACCTAACACCACTTCCAAGTTCACGAATTAACAAGCTATATCACTTATTTTTTTTAAACATGAGAGTGGTACACTGTCAATATTCTCATCTAACTCATGTAAAGAAAGTAAACAAGTGTGTTTCCCATAATTTCAAACTATTCTTTTAAAGATGCATTCTGAAACATCAGTCTATCATGTCAGTATTCAATCTATTAATAAAAAAAGAAACTATAAATGCTGTGATGCCTTTTTTTCCCTTTCTATTCTCAAAATGACTTGCCACTGAGAGAATCTTTGACAGTTTTGGCCTATTTTCAACAGCATTCTCCAACTATTTGGTGACATAAAGCAACCTATGTCTCTAAGTTGATACACAATGCTTTAATTAGCATGGTAGCAAGGAGAGATAACATTATCATTGCGGGTGTCACAAATATACTTACCATTACTTGTACTTGGCAAGTGGTCTATAACACAATACAATTGTGTACAGAAAACTCTCTAAACAAAGCAAAATGTCGTCTGCATTAATTATTATTAGTATTTAGGCTCATTAAATGACTTCTAAAACAGACAAAATACTGTATTCCATAATTATCTTGTTACTGTTATGTATTATACGTTTAAAAATAAGGTTATGATGATGACTCATGCACCCTTTCAAAATTATCTAAACAGTGTAGTTTCACAAACAGGGCTATCAATAAGAAAAGGTCACGGACTGAAATGTTGACTTTTTGGGGATGTCAGGTTTTCATCTGTCAGCAACATGAGGTGTGTGTTGTGTTTTCAAAAGAGTGTTTGCATGCGTGTTTGCTTGTACACACGCATCTGTGCCTTTGAAAATGTACGCATGTCTTTGTAAGGGACTGTGTGTGACGCCACATATGTGCATGGCAGCGTGTTTTCTTAGGTGTGTTTTCAGGAAGGGAGCTGTCAGACATGATGACTGACGTCACCCTCATTACACACACACACACACACACACGCACACACAAACACACACATAAGTTGGCAGGTTAAAGCAGTTAACTGCTTAGAAAACAGAGAAGTCATTCAGACAAACTGCACCTGCTTTTGAAATGGCTTAACAAGCAATTACACACACACACACACACACACACAGAGAGAGAAAGAGAGAGAGAGAGAGATAGCTAAATTCAATTCAAGTCATACTACTGGGAAGTAGCCAGAATAATTACAAGCAAAAGTGAAATAGAGAGACAGAGACAGACAGACAGAGAGAGAGGGGGGATTAGAGACTGAAATCAAAAGATACTAAACATCTACATTTAAATGAGAAGCAGCTCTCTGTCCCACTACCTATATGTGCGTGTGTGTGCCTGCAAGAGGCAGGTGATGCATCAGTAATATACTCGTTGCGGCTGCAATTAAAATATGCAAATCCAAGAGTGTCGGGGTAGAATTTGATAGGCTATGCTTAACTGAACTCGGTGCTGATTGATCATGAATATACATGAACCACTTTTGATCAGAAAATCACTAATGCATACATACATACTTACTTAGAGAGATGCATGTATGTGTTGTGTCCATGTGCTTAGATACAGTAAGCACACCTGTGAGACTGATGTATGTGTGAGTGCATGAACATGAGTATGCGTGTGTGTGTGTGTGTGTGTGTGTGTGTGTGTGTGTGTGTGTGTGTTATAATTGTAAACAATTATATAAAATATAACGCTCACCATCAGGACTCGGGCTAGGTGCCTGGAAAATATGCAAATCATTTTTGTTCCAAAAATATGGTAATGAGGTTTGAGCACAGAATTAATTAGACCTCCAACGTTCTACAGAGATTCTACAAAACCTACCAGCCATCAAACAGTGTGAAGTGTGATTATGAGATCATTTGCATATTAGTGCTATAAAGGGACATTAGTAAGCCTCCTGGTCACATTAGACCTAAGGAACTGGTGTTTACTTGTTACGTTAATGAGGGATGTGAAAGGTCAACAAGTCAAAGTCCCAGAGTGGCTGTAGTAGGAGGACGAATTAATGAGTAATTTATGTTGCTGTCGGCCAACAGAACTTTATAAAGTGATTTTGTATTAATAGCTCAACAATAATGCACAGTGTTATTATACCAACTAAATCTTTGGTTCCACTTAGCTCTATGGTTATGAATAGTCCATTGCATTTATCCTTTCAACCACCACTATATCACTGGCTAAAATTGTTATGGCAAACGTGTTAGCAAAGCCTGCTTTTACTTAAATATCGAAGAGAAACAGAATCAAATTTTCACTTGATTAAGCCCAATATTCACTCTCCTTTTACCTCTGGTTTGGTCTCAAAGTCCTGAGAAAACTATGTGGGTCTTTAGATGTCCAGTTGTTTCATCAGCTAGTTGCTTACGTTGTCTGTCTGCTGCTTAGTTCTGGGCAAGAGTGGGTTTATTAAAGTGCTCCCTTCTTACAAGGACCGATGACTCCAATCCTTCTCGTCCAATTTAATGTTGATATGTAGGTTTAAGTTTAAGGCTCTACCATTAAAATGCCCTTGAGCAATTTAATGAACCCACAACTCCTCTGGTGGAGAGGCCGGGATGTGTTTTT
>JAVQJD010049771.1:0-17525 GCA_036023655.1 Nannoperca australis
ATAGATAGATAGATAGATAGATAGATAGATAGATAGATAGATAGATAGATAGATAGATAGATAGATAGATAGATAGATAGATAGATAGATAGATAGATAGATCATTATAAATCCACACAAATATAAGCCATGCTCAAAGTGGGAAGGCACTTCTACATTTTACTCTTTGGTATACAGTGACCGTTTCTTGTGTACTCAACTGCTTATTTCTATGTCAGCGGCAAGTCTGAGTAACGTTACATTAAGAGAGTTCTAGGGGAATACAAGGAACCACATAGTCAGTTATTAGTTTAATTGTCGTTAGTATTAGTATCTTTTATTCACTGTGGAAGTTCTGAATCTTTTTAATGATTTGCTAATACTGGCTGAGACACACAGCATGTGAATAAGATCCACTTCAAGCACTGTTAATAATCCACAGTTATCTTGAAAAAGAGAATTTACAATATACTGTACATTCATTTTTAAAGTTCGAAAGAGACTTTGAGAATCAGATACATTCAAGTAACGCCAATCACAAGTTGCCCTTCAGCAAGGCACTTAAACATGCATAAGAATTGAGCCTACAGTCCAAAAACATAACCGAATAGAGAAATACCACTATCTTTACTAACAATCTATTTGCTTATGACTACTTTATGTTCTCCTTGTGATTTGCCATTTTTATTTGGAGTATGCTTGGTATTCCTTGTTCTCCAAAGCAAAACATTACTGAAAAACTCTCTGCTTACTAGCTCATAAACTTACCCTGACTCAAATGACATGGATGTGACGAACATGCTTCAAAGGTGACATGAGAGAGCACCTTTGACTGGTAGCAGGAATAAGTTTGAGCAGAGGGATAACAGACATAAGGCTCCTATGGTGGTTGGAGGATCCACACGGGGTCATTGGACCATCTCGCTTTAGACCACCTGCAATTCATTCTCACCCAGAAACATAATATAGAAATAAATAATAATATTAATAATGCTATTCCTTGGGCCTTTCCTCCCTACCACTGAAACATTTATGGGAGGAAAAAGGATTCTAGTGGAGTTTTAATTAATTCCATCAATAAATGAATAAACTAGTGGAGGCCACAGAGCCTGGGCTAATGTCATTTCATTTTGGCTCATTAGAGACTCAGTCATTTGTGATGCCGTTGTGCCCTCTAGTGTTAAAGAGTGAGAAAGAGGCCTGTTGCCCAGCAGTCTCTGTAGACTCTGCTCAGATCCAGCAGAGCAGAATATGGAGATTAGATTTAATTAAAATCGCCTCTAGCCCGTCACCCGCTGACCCGCTTAAGATCTACATCCAGCAAACTGTGACAGTTTTTAATATCCAAATTACGCAGCCCACCGATCAACGCAGATGATAACTGCTGACTTGGACAAATTCAATATCCTCTCCTCTGATAGCAATCAACAACAAATGCACCATTATGATTGGGGCACACAGAGCTAAAAAGAAAAAGAAAGAAAGAAAACACAAGAATGGCATAAAATGAGTTGTTAGTGCTCCAAAAGAAAAAAGAGTGAGTTAGCAGCAGTGTGAGTCAGGACAGAATCAGGAGAAAAGCCACTGGAGTTAGCTGAAATGGTGGCTGCAAGCCAAGCAGCCCGAGTCCCCACTCTGTGTGCCTGGGGAGACGTGAGTTATATGGCACTAAATCATTCTCACGTCCAGCTGACTCCCCAGCTTCCTGTCCGTGATCAGCACACACACGAGCAGTTAATGCTGTGCAGTGCGTCTGCATGTCTTGTGGAGGAGAAAGAGCAGTGAGTGGAGGGGGATAGTCCTGTGTGTGTGTGTGTGTGTGTGTGTGTGTGTGTGTGTGTGTGTGTGTGGTTGATTAGCAGATTTGACTGAGCAGAGAAGATGAAAGGAAACCTCTCACCAGATCAGTGATCAGTGTCTGCCTCTGTGTGAACTCCAGTATGGAAGATTTCTGTACAAGAAAGGTCAGTTCTTTATCCAGGGTTACCTGTGAGGAGCTGTTTTTGGATCTCCGACACTGAAGACTTTAATCACTTTTGTATAATCTCATGATTTACTGTGTGTGAGGTTAGCTTCATGCAGCACTCACATCATGAATGAGTGCTACTGTTAATAAAGATCCCTATGTTTAGTTGCAAGTGTGTCTTTCTAATAAGTGTTATTTAAACCCTGAATGAAACGTTATCTGGCACGTTTATTTTAATCTCTTGTATTTCGTATCTATTCGTCTTTAAAATGCTACATCAAGTTCAGGATAATCAGGCTTGAATTCTTAATCAATAGACTGCACCAACTGCACCATGTGTTTTAGTTGGCGTATTGTTTTAATAAATGTACACAGGAGTCTGTGGAAAGCAAAACTGTTGTTGAGCAAATTATGTGAAATAAAGTAAACTGAACTGAAATTTAATGGGAGAATTTACAAAAAAATAGGTATTAGTTTGCTTTTAAGACACTTCCTATTATATGAGAACCCCAGTTGTAAATACCACGAGGATGTTGACATGAACAGAACAAGAACATAACAGAACTTTAAGTGTGACGTGTTCGTCCAAAGACAAGACATGAGCAAGCAGTTCCTTTTAAAACCGTACAACTTTATTTATGAAATTCTGCAACAGGTCAGCCGAACAGTAAGTTTGTCAACAAACAAAAACAAACTTAGAAAAGGTTAAAAAGAGAAAACAGAAAAACGCAGTCAAAGACCATTTGATCTCTCCTTCTTGACCCTCCTGGTCATCTGGTTTTTCTCTCGTCTTCTCTATCACATTATTTTCCTTTCCATCTGTTTTTCCTCTACGATGGCCGGGGGGGCAATCAGCTTTTTGTGTCAACAACTCCAGCATCCACAATTTCTCTTCCGAGATTGGTCCTTGGTTACCATGGCGGCGACATTGGCTGTGGGTTCTGGAGGTAGGACATCACAACTGCTGAGATGGACAGCCTGCAGCCAACACAGAGAACGGGAGCAAACATGTTAATTAAGTGTAATCCATACATGTGACAGAAAGTGTGTAATACATTTTATTTTGCTGTTAAATTGAATTGATTGGAAAGAGTAAAGAATGTATGAATTAAGGATTATATTGACACTTGCAGTCTGCGTCTGGAGGAAAAAAGAAAACTGCATGCATTTTGTCACAAGCCTTTTTCGAGGTGTAGACGAATGGTTTTGCTACCTTGAAGTGTTCTTCCTTGAGCACCTTTTGTTTGTGAGACTTTTTTTAATTACTTTTCACTTACTGCCTATAAAGCAGAAACACACTCCAGCCTCCAGTCTTTTACTTATTCAGCGAGATATTTTGCTGACAAAATGTCACAGGTATGGCTAGTAACGATGCAAGTATATAGAGTTTATCCTTGAGCCATGTGAAGACACTGTGGGGTTAATTCATCCAAACCATAAACTGTATATAAAGATGGACAACACATCTCCAATTCCCCCCACTGAACAAAAATTAAGCCAAATAAACCCGGATATGGGCACTGCCATCTTGTGCTGGTGCCTCGTTTGGAGCCACAGTCTACGCAGTAGTGATCTGAGATTGTGTATCAAGGTCTCGTCCAACACACCACAAGTTGTCCATCATGAAGTCACACACCCTTTTTATAGCATCAAATAACTAATTAAAACCAAACTGATCACCATCTTTGGGAACATTTTATTTCACTTTGATTTTTCAGTTTGGCTCACGTCCCATCCACTAATATGGAGGAGCGATGCAGATGTTTTGGCTTCACTTTAGGGGAGCCGTCATGTCGTCAGTCTTTATATACACTCTATGCCCCAAATATGTGTGAAGGCAGGTTCCCCTGATAACCCTGATGACATACCTGCCCTTCACCGCTCCTTCATCCTGTATAGGCACTCATCTTGGTTTAATAACACAGGGATACTTACATCATATTTTGGCAATTGACTATGTCCCACTATGTCCTAAAACTGGCCTTGAACCAGCTTCCACCACACGAGGCTGGTGCATTAACTTCATCGACTGACATTATTTGCTGAGCCAAACATTTTGCGTTACTGGGCTACGAGTGCATCAAGCTTGTCTTTAATTCACCCTCATCTAAACGATGGACAGGAGGCTCTTTCCTCGTTGCAAATCTGTCTGCGGGGCCTGGACAGGTGCCCTACTGTAGAACTCTTTTATAGGCAAATGGAATTGTACCACCCCTCGAGGTCAGACAGTTAAAAGCTTTTGGACATTAGAGCTGGCTCATCTCAAGTCCCAGTGGCAGACAGAAGTGAGTCTAACCTACAGTTTCAAAGCTGCATAATTCAAGACTGTAATGGAAACATGTATTCCAGATTTGGGCTGCTTGAAATGAACATTTCTACCAGACTGATTCCACTGAAAGTCAAAGAACAACATTATATGGCTGCAACTATTATTGTCATTATCACTTAATCTGCAGCATATTTTCACAATTCATCTGCGTGGTCTATAAAAAGTCCAAAAAAGAAATTGTGAAATGAACGCTGATCACAATTTCCCAGAGACCTACACTGATTATCAAACGAATTTTCTTTCAATTGATTCATCGATTTATCAACTACTCGTTGCAGCACTACTATATTATCAAATTATTCCCAGGTCTAAGTTAGACAAAATTAAGATAGAAAGGTTATGAGATATAGGTATTCAAGTTCAGCATACATTGGTGTAAAAATGGTGCACAAGGAGGACACACATATAGAGTGCTGCAGGTATTTTAGTAGGCCGACCCAGAAGGTAGCATCACCCTGGTTCCCTCCACAAAAATCCAGTTGGATTTTTCCACTAGATTCTGGACTATAGCAGAAAATAAGCTCTGTGGCAAACTAAGGTTTATCATTCTTACATGTTTTGTTCAGCAAGATAATCAAATGATTTTTGAATCTTGAATGCAATTGCCAAGAGTAAAAGGCTAACGTTAGGCTATAAACGAACCTCTTACCTCGTCTACAGAAACCTTTTAAAAGGTTTGAGTTAGAATAGTTTGCAGGAACGCCAGTGTAAACCCAAAGAGACTGTAAAGGCATTGTTGTAAATGAGTAGATGAATTTCTGTTCTCCAACAACCTCTGTAGTCTCATTTAGATACTTGTTAGCAGTCCTCTTTTTTAAGACATGGAAAAGCTTCCACATTCACAAGTGGGGTATTTACTGATGTATTTTATGTGGCAGAACAAAATAACCACAGACCTTATTTAAGGCATCTAAACAAAAACAGGAAGTGCAGAAATGCTAACTCATTCCTGCAGAACTCTTCAGTATAAACACATGATGCTGTATACTCACATGAAGCTGCTCATCATCTGTTTGGTGTCCTCTGAGCTTCTGGAGTTTGCAAAGCTGATAAAAGAGCAGTAGACTGCGATCCAGGCACACCACTTCAGCTGAAACACACAGCAGGTTACAAAGGTTAGCTATACCAGCTTGTGGAATAATGTACATATATATAATGGGGGACATCAGGTGAACAAGGCTCAGCAGTTACAGTTTCCTCTGGAGACAGATGAACACTTAGGAGGAGGTTAGCTGAACAACAGCATAGTTCATACATTTTCTTTGTTGGTTTTATTTAGCTATTTTTGTAAAGTGGATTTTGAAAAGTGCAATATAAATATGTATTCATTTATTATATAAAGGGCCCTGACAAACATGATGACCTTCAATTTGATGAAACTGCTCGTATCCTGGCCAGTATACAAAGACGCATAACGTTGTGTATCCAAACAGGATAACAGCATCCCAAGGAAGGTCCTGCATGTGCACCTGATATTCATGCAGTATTGTTAGGTGTTGTCATTATTTTGTTATTTTGAATGCATTTTCAATGAGTGACAGAAAGCCCAGAACATGGCAGTCTTTGCCTGATAGATCAGAAAATAATTGATGGTATTTGTTTTGTTTATTGTGTCCCCAGTGCTGTAAGTCAAAAGCTGCCCTTCATCCTTTCATCTAAAAAGGTGAGTTTACCTTTAATCTTCTAAATGGAACAATTGAGCTGGACCAAGGTCTACCATTCAGGGGCAACATCCCTTTAGTGTAGACGCACAAACACTCACGTAAACACACAGAGGCAGAGGACACGGGAGAGATGGGAGTCACAGTGGTTTAGTGTGTGTGTGCGTGTGCGTGTGTGTGTGTGTGTGTGTGTGTGTGTGTGTGTGTGTGGGTCACCTTGAGCATCAATCCACACATGCTAAAGATCATGCCGAGCAGGTTCATGTAGTCTGGCGTGGGGTCCTCCAGTGTCGGATTGGCCTCTGTGCTGGGCGGCTTGTACCTGCAAAGCCGGAAACTTTGAAATATAAACATAATACAACAAGGATTTCGTGTTTAAGCGAGATTCACTGTTACACCACCGGTCACAATGTTACTATTACAACATTACATTACACCCACATGTGAACCGTGGGCATTACTCTCATGCTGTTGTCGTGCAAAAAAGTGATTGTCTGCCAAAAAGTGATTATGAACACAAAATAATTACACAAAAATCCTGTAAAGCTTAAAACAATCACACGTTAAGAGCTATTTGTTTTGGAATTATAGAAATCAAAGAGGTGAAGTGTTTTATTGGACATAGTCAGCCAAGAGTGAAATCAAGTCATTTGTAATTATAAATAACCTTTTAATCATAAGCTAGGAGCTGTAGTCACTTTTTGGCAGGTAAAAATCTGCTTGTAACTGGTTATAATGGCATTTTAAAAAGGTATTTTACCAGGTAACAATATTACTCCCGCGGACGGCAATCACTTTTTGGCAGACAATCACTTTTTGGCACGACACCGTAACCGCCTCCACTTATCTGGAACCTTTCGAACCAGACTGCAGGGATTTGCTCCCATTGAGCCAATACAGTATTAGTGAGTTCCAACACTGATGGTAGTGTCTGGCTCACAGTCTGGGTTTCAGTTCATCTCAGAGGTGTTGGATAGGGTTGAGGTCAGGGCTCTATGCAGGCCAGTTAAGACTTGGCAGATAATTAATGAGACAGATGGAAATACAACCCATTTGCTAAAATTATATTATATTATAAAGTCACTGACAGTCAGCTATATATTAATCAATAATTGTTATTTTCTTGGTGTTTGGTGTTGTGTAAACCCCGCAGCTAATCAAATAATCGCAAATCCCTTTAAGCTATGTTCATGAGTTTTAAAGGTTAGCTAGTTAGCAGCTAGCTGCCGTTAACCAAGCTAATATGGTTAGCTAATTCCATCATGAAAAACGTATGTTTCTCTCACCTTAAAATCTTATTTTGTCTCCTCGGGTCTGCCATATTGTTGGAAGTCATCATGTGTTACAATGTTCTCCTGGAGTGACTTATTATTAAGAAATGTAAACTCCAGTGACCGAAAGACAGCTGATCGGCCTCGTCACGAATGGAGTAGAATGGATAGTTATATCCGGTGATTTGCAAAATAAAAGCACACAGTAATCCGCAGCCCAAATTGAAACGTGTAGAGGATTTTTGAACTTTTATTTTGACAGGATTATGTGATCCCAGTGTGCATTGCGCGTACTAGCAAACATGATGGGATAAATGAATAGAAGGTGTTGATGGTTACAAACAGGGGATAAACTTACGATAATAATTATTATTATTATTTAACTAGTTGCACCAGGAATATCTACATGGCACTCTCCTGAAATTGACTTAACGAAGTAAGTAGCCCCAAAATTCTGCTGTGAGTAGGATATGATTGCGGTTAGCTAACGTTAACTATATAAAGCTGTCTGCTGTTCAGTATAACACGCCAGTTCTGTATAAATAAGCCACTATTGAAGCTAGTAACTAGACCAAAATGTATCCCATAAACTTCCATAACTTCCATTAGTGTCCTTTGACAAAGCTAATGAAGTGCATTCATTTTCACGTGGCAAGAAATAATATAAACCCAGCTAGTTTGTGTAACCGTATTTTAAGCTTTGTTGAAACTACACCACAATTAACTGTATTAAAGGGGAGTTGTTAGTGAGGCTCACGTGTTTCTGTTGTGTTTTTCCACACAGGGTTTGTCATGGCATTCCCTCAGCCCAGACCTCAGGCTCCTCAGCTGCCTCAACATCTGCTCAGGACCATAGACTGCGGACAAGGAGCTGTCAGGGCTGTTCGCTTCAACAGTAAGAAACAGCCAAAATATTTATCATTATTATGTTGACACTGTTGCTTTTCATGAGATATCCGAATTAAACTAATGTTCACGATATGAAAAAATATTTCATTTAGTGTGACTGTAGTCCAGTTCCCCTAACAGCACAAGTTAATACAGAGTGTCCTTTATTATTATTGTGTCATACTTATTTTATTTGGTCAAAGCACACATCCTGCAGCACTCTGGGTGTGAACTCTCCATGTGAGTCATTAGTTTAAACCTGCCTCTGTCTCATGTCTCCCTGCTTGTTAGCTGATGGGAACTACCTGCTGTCGTGTGGCAGTGACAAATCTCTAAAGTTGTGGAGTGTGAGCCGGGGGACGCTGTTGAAGACGTACAGTGGCCATGGATATGAGGTTCTGGATGCTGACAGGTGAGAGAATTGTCTCAGCCAGTTTCACAGGGTGCCAGAAGGTTAATTTGGTGTGAGTTGTAAACATACGCAAGACAGAGGGATCTCCCCCCTGCAAGAAATAACAGTGTTTGTGTCTCTTTGGCTGTTTCAACAGTTCCTATGACAACAGCCAGATTTGCACCTGCAGCTCTGATAAGACAGTGATCCTATGGGATGTCGGCACAGGCCAGGTCACACGCAAACTCAGAGGTCATGCTGGGGTCAGTTCTGCTGTTTGTAACTCTTTGTAACCTGGATCTGTAGATTGATTTTGTTTTTTCATGTCCATTTCATTTAAAAAGCTTAACATGTTTGTTTTTGTCACTATTTTCTTGTTCTATTATGTCTCCATGATTTTGTTTTATTCATTCACTTTTTCAATATTTTTATTTCTCACTCAAATTTCCTGCTCACAGAAAGTAAACTGTGTCCAGTTCAACGAGGAGGCAACTGTCATCTTGTCTGGTGAGTCATGCCTACAGTTCACTATACATTAGTCAGTACACAGTGTGAATCTTCTTGGATGTGTATTGTGTATAATATCTTGCCACTTGGACGTTTCTTACTCTGTATTTATGTTAACACCATTAACACTGTTACTGATCATTAACTGATTCTAATTGTGTTAAAGCTACGTTTCCACCAAGCAGTCCGGTTATTTTCACGTTTCCATTGGCAAAAGTTGTGGATGGCACCAATAGAACCACTCATTGTGTCCCTTTTTTTGTTACCCATCTGTTGAGGTACCTAGCATTCTGACCCCAGACTTGAAGGCTGAGCTAGAAACACTTCCGTCCGTTGTATCCAACAGAATTGTCACTTCCTTGTGTTTTTTTGTTTACTGTCTCGTAACTCACGTGATTGACGGCTATTACCATCAAGGGAACAACTCCTGCCTACACCTGCTGTCGAAACGCAAAACAGATTTATGGTTTATGTACAGTAGGAACTGTACATAGTAGGAAATGCAGCTTTAGTTTTAACTCAGTAAATGTGTTTATTCATTTCTTTGTGGTCTGGCTGTGTGTGTGTGTGTGTGTGTGGGGGGGGGGGGTCTCCTAATCCAGGGTCCATAGATGGGACAGTTCGGTGCTGGGACACCAGGTCCAGAAGGTTTGAGCCCATCCAGGTTCTAGACGAGGCTCGGGACGGCATCAGCAGCCTGAAGGTGGCACAACACGAGCTGCTTACCGGGTCAGCACAGTGGACGTGGTGTTTGAGTGATGTTGATGTGTGCATCACTTATATCTCCTGCTCATTCAGACTGCAGCTGTTTGGATTTGAACTGGGAGTAAACAAAGAGATGATGCATCTCCAGTTTAATTATCATGCCTTTACTTACCTTTCCAGCATTTAGACAGAGATTTGAGTTTGAGATTTTGCTGCGGCGCTCTTTGAAAAGAAGGATCTTGTGTTTAGGTCGGTGGACGGCAGAGTGAGGCGCTATGACCTGAGGATGGGACAGCTGCACGTTGACTTCATCAGCAGTTCGTAATCTTTATCATAATCTTTTCAACATTCATCAACAGTAATTACAATAGCTATTTCTTTTACTATTAGTAGCAGTAGTTAGTTGTTGTTGTTGTTGTTGTTGTTGTTGTTGTAGTAATAGCCGTGATGGTAAAGTAATGAATTTTATAAATCTTGTGTGTGTTCCAGGTCCCATCACGTGTGTGTGTTTCAGTCAGGACGGTCAGTGCACTCTGAGCTCCAGTCTAGATTCAACAGTTCGACTACTGGACAAAAGCACCGGGGAAATGCTGGGCGAGTGAGTGCTGTTCAGTTGCAGTGTGGTGTGTCCCCCATCATGGCTACACTTAGTAGTCAGCTAATCTGTAAGGCAGTTTTTGTTTAAATATCTAAACGGTAAAACATGGCACACAGTATTACTTGGTATCATTTTGAAAATTTAGATTTTAAAAATAGAATCCATAAATCAAGGGAAATTTTAATGAAGTAAAAGTACTGTTTGCATAAAAAACTGCTTTTAATCCTTTTAAGACCTTTGTGGCCTAAGCAGCTGACTTGCAATTTCTTTCTATATTTCACCTCACTGTAAATCAGTGAAAGCATGTTTGAACCCAAGCAGGACACGGCTCAGTGTACATTGTGGTGAACAGTGGCTTCTTGCAGCAGGAAACACAACACACTTTGGATGCACAAGAACATAGAAATGTGGATGTATTCAATATTTGAACACATTTTGGTTTGTGGCTGAACTCTGGTTCTGGCTGGATTTTGCTTCTCCATATGATCACTGGTAAGGGAAAACAAGAGCGATACTACAATTTATGATCTGCGTTGCATTACTGAAGTCAGACTTTCCCTCTCTTTTGTTGATTCATTTGAGTTGCCGACCCACCGGCTAGCTTGCAGAGAACGATCAGAAACCTGGATCAGGTGTTTACATGTAACAAGATACTGGTTTCAATGGGACAACTACAGCCAGCATAATCAGGTTTCTCAAAACTGGGATAAGGGCTCATACAGAAACCAGGATATGGTGTTTACACGCGCAAAGCAAAGTTTGTTTGTTTATTTCACTCAGGTATACAGGACACAAGATGAAGGGCTATAAGCTGGACTGCTGCCTGACCAGTAAAGACACCCACGTCCTGAGCTGCTCAGAGGACGGACACGTCTACTGCTGGGACCTGGTGGAAGTAAGCGTTTGTATACATTTGTGTTCATAGTACATTAAACCTAATGGACTCCCTATTAGCATTTCACAAAACTGCAATGGACGTGAAACAGAGAGAAAAGAGGAAGCTAGTTGGCACTCTACCAATACTAAACAGCTCTGCATCATGCAGAACAGCAGCCTGTAACCTCTGGGTTTCATCCCACCAGCACCTGAACGCAGGATAAAATCACTGTCCTCAAAGATTAGAAATATGTCCACTATATTTCAGACAAATATGGTCTGACCTTGTGTTTATTTATATATATTTATATATGTAGTATAATGTTTGCATTTGTTGTTTTTCTGACCTCCAGGGATCTTTGTCCTTGAAACTGCCAGTGGGGAAAGCTGTTGTCCAGTCATTGTCCTTCCATCCCACAGAGACCTAC
This sequence comes from Nannoperca australis, assembly GCA_036023655.1. Taxonomy (NCBI): domain Eukaryota; kingdom Metazoa; phylum Chordata; class Actinopteri; order Centrarchiformes; family Percichthyidae; genus Nannoperca; species Nannoperca australis. The sequence goes on from JAVQJD010049771.1 coordinate 11,600, forward strand.
CTCCTCACAGCCATGGAGGGGCGTGTCCAGGTGTGGGGGGCAGAGACAGAGGAGACTGAGGAGGATGGGATGGCTACATAGAGTTGGGGAAAGTAGTGCAGAGCTACGTATACATGCTCAGAGGATTCGTTTCTTCTGGTATTCCAATGAAATCTTACTCCCATATTTAGTTTTTGTGTCTGTAAACACAGGGTCGTTGGACGTTTGGTACTGCAGTAATCTGGATAGTACAGAACCTGAACCCCTGGATCCTTATTTCTTTGGTTGTGTTGGGTCAGTCATAAACAAGGATTCATACAGCTGACTTCTTAGCCAGATTATCAGCCTCTTTATGAACATGAACATACCAGCTCACACAAATAATACAGTCAGAAATAAGATGTTGAACTCTTGATTCGCAGGTGTACAGAGTACTTAATCTGGATGTGAATCTAGTTTTAGTTCACAAGTGATTAAATGATCTAAGACTTGGATTTCTGAATGCGTGCAAAATATATTTTTGTACAAAACCTTGAATAAACATTTTCTTGTATAAATTACATCATTTCACGTCATTTCTCTCTTTAAACTAATGATACAACACTGTCTAGATCTGATCAAGTTTATCTTTATTAGGAACTGTGCACACAATCAACATAGAGATAGGCACATTATAAAATAAGTTAATCAGCGTGAAAAAAGAATGGCAACAAATAAATAACTTATCTTACATAAATACATTCTTTTTAATACTGTATCTGGACTGTTGATGAATAAGTCTGGATTGTGAAGATTTCTACTCAACTGCATTTGTCAGCTGCGTCCAATTATTAACCCCAAAATTGCACTGAAGATTTTAAATAAATACATATCAGTTTATTTACAAAAATAGTCAAGTAGTTTGTAGTAGAATCATGTCTCTGCTCAGTTTGACCCTTTTAGATCAATATTGGGAATAGGGCAGAATCAGTTACTTTCATTTTTAAAAAGCACATACATTTGAAGAGCTCATCTCTAGTTTCCTATATGTATTACTGCAAATGTCAAATGAAAAACTCCTCTTTACAGAATGAACTATGAAAAACAACCTGCTTTTTTTAGCTGCTAGAGGAGTAGTTTTTTTAAAGCTGGCAAAGGCCAAAAGTAATACAATTCTAATCCAACGGAGGCCCGTGAGATCACGAGTTGAAGTCACATTTAAATCAACACAACTGGATTCATGAGGTTTTCACCCAAAAGTGACAGGGAAAGTAGCTTCATTTTGTGCTCATTGATTTTGACATAAATAACTTCATAAGAATAGCTTTCAGCTTCCTTGACGTCATGTCAGTTTGGAGCGAAGCTCTTCATTTACAGACATTACAAGAGAACCTGCCAGCAAACCGGCTTGCCTCAGCTGTCTAGACCACACAGCTGCAGCCCGCGGCCGACAGCTTCTCCACCTTGTGCCAGCGGTGCGAGTTATCGAGGAAGGCCATGTCCTCGTGGTGGGTGGGCCTGCAGCAGGGCTCGTTGTGCCACAGCTCCCCAGGTGCCGGTTGAGGGAGCACCCCGCTCAGCAGCAGGTTGGTAAGGGTGAGGTCATGGTTGGAGCGAACGTGGGGGCACGTCCCACTGCAGTACTTGAAGAGGACGGTCTCATCTGAGTCATAGCCCAGTCCAAGGTCTCGAACCTGCAGCAGGATGGAGCGCAGGCCGCAATGCGAGTCTAGAGTAGAGCGGCGGGACCGGACTGGCATTGGGATGATGGGATTGGGTGATGGCCTGACTTCTGAAGCTTCTGTTTGGCTGTCTCCTGCAGCTGCTTCTCCATTTGTCTTGTCATCATTTGGTGACGTGTGTGGAGATGCTGTTTCTTGTTTCTGATCTGGAGACGGCAGCAAGAGTTATCTAAACATTTGGTTTACAACATTACTGGTAGAAAATGAATAAATAATCCAGCAAAGGGCACACCTTTTAGTCCACATTAAGACACCAGTTATTTATACTCTTAACAAAAAATGAATGTATTCTAAGAGGCAGAAAATATTACACATAATTACACGTTTACATGTTGCTCAGAAAGCAAGCAAAAATTAGATTTTAGCCAAAAGGTCATAGGTCACGCTCTTCCCTTCAGCCAGTACTTACCAATCAGTGATATCAGCCAGCTGCTCTCTCCCCTCTGGACGCAAAACAGAATCACAACCAGCTTCAACAGGGACCTCATCGCTACAGTCTGCTCTTCGTCTGAGACGTCGCTCAAAATGAACCAGACACGTGTGTGTTTGTATGTCTGCGAGTGTCTGCGGGTGCGAGTGATGCTTAAGATGCAGACGAGTCACAACCTCCAATATATAGCCCTCGGAGATGAAGGGGGGTTGAAGGGATGAGGTGAGGAGGTGTAGGGGGGAGACAGACACTAACCCGTTACTTGCCAACAGACTATCCCACTCACCTGAGCCTGACAGGGAGCGTAGGAGGGCAGGCGGGCGCTTGACCCAGAATTTGTCCTGTTGGGATTATCTAATTGGTGTAAATCACTGGCTTATTGTTGAGTTTCCCCCAGATGTTTTTCCAAAGGATGTTGGCCCCTGGCAATATGGATTCTCAGAGGTTTGGGGTTCTTAAAAGCTGCTAAGGAGTGGACAATGATGTCACATTGATGATGCTGAGAAGTATGTGCGATAAATGAATCAGTAGATAGGTAGCTAGACAGACACGGAAGTGGAAAGGCAGACAGCCAAGAGATACATTCAAAGACAGAACGCTATCAATACATAAACACAAAAAAATTATCCATGTAGGAAATGTAAAGGAAGAAGTGCGGTGAAAGGTGGAATAAAGGCCGGATGAGTCATTGTTGTTTAATGTCTTAAAATAGGCCCCCATCGCATTCTGCTTTTCTTATCGTTAATGTTACGTCTGATCAATACAGTAAGGCAAAAGAAAGAAATGTTAAAAGGTTAAACTCCAAAGAAGTAGGGGTTATAATTAGAACACAACAGGGCCTTTTTTAGCAGACATTCCACAATGGGTGACTCGTCTTGAGCTGGCCCATAAATTGAGGGATTTCATCAGCAACGTGTGGCTGACATGTAGAATATGTAGAATATGCATTATGTAACAGTTATAGGGCCCAAACAGGCAGTGAATGGAATTTATAGTTTGCAAGAAAATGCATATTTGGACCCTGTGTCTGCCTGTCAACACCTCAGTGCACCTTACTTTGAATCTGATGTAACATATCAACTGAACCCAAATTCATTTGAGTTGCTAAACATTTGAAATTCCTTCTGTATCTGTGTGCCTTGCTCTATATTTGACATTGTTGGTGAGTTTTCCTTCTTTTTCTTAGTATCTAGAAAACTTTCACTTTTCATGAAATGAAATGAATTGTCATAGCTGTCATTTACACTTCTAGGGACGTGACCCCACCACTGTGGCTGATTTTGTCCCCGACACCTTTTAAAAGCATAATTTGGTACGAAATGTTCTGAAAGCTTTCAGAAAGAAATGTTAACTAGTAAACGTTTTGAGAAAGGTTTATTTGCACAATAAGAAAACATACAATGCAGTGTAAATATAGAAGAAACAAATGTGCGTTGTCCAGTGATGCACATGAATGACTGTTACTTGTTCAGTCGATTATTTTCTATTGTTGACAGAAGTAGCAGAGATTTTATATCCTTTTCATGCGCCGTTATGCAATTGTTTTCCAGACCCACCGTAATGATCTACCCTGACCTCATATCATACTGATCCCCCCATTATGTCACCTACAATCTCATATGTTGAAGACTGTTTAAAAAAGGTTTTTTCATCTGAGCCCTTATTTTCATGGTTAGTAATATGTTAGAATTCAAATATACTTCTTGAAAATCTCCAGATTTTCAGCATAATCTGGTGTTTTACCTACGCAGTCACTGTAAACCTAAAACCTTTTAATATTTGAATGGAACATCCTCCTGTTGACTCCTGGCGTGTCACACCTGACGCGGAGCATCATGAAGGATTCATTGAGGATTTCTGCAGGTGTTTCTGCCTCCGGCGCTGTAGAGTCTGGATCTGTGGTTGCTCCTGCTGCCCCCGTGTTCCTGCTCAACCGCCAATGTTGCTATTATTGTTACTGCTCTCATTGTTAGTATTTCTCTAATTATATTTCTATTAGTATTATTTTATTAATATTAACATCAATCAATTCCTCCTGCTCTCTCTCCTGCCCCCCCCCATCTTTTCAACCCACATGGTCGAGGCAGATGAGCGCCCACCTAGAGCCTGGTTCTGCTCGAGGTTTCTACCTGTTAATTGTCTCCTAGTGCTGCTCTATACGAAAAAAAGTGCCCTGAGATAACTTTATTATGATTTGGCGTTATAGAAATAAAATAATATTTTTTTTAAATGTGAACCTCATGGTGATGCTAGAGGAAAATTAAAGTCAAGTAAAAGTCAGTTGGACTCATCCTCTGTGCACCATGAATGTCTGGACCAAAGTGATGGATTGACTCACAGACATTTCCATCCCATCATGCCACTAGCATTGCTGTAATTGAAATAACAAATAGTGGATGATTGCTTACATTCACCCCACATGATGTCCACCGTAGCTCTCTTGGACACAAATAGGACTTAAATATCAGCCCCTTACTACTGTAAGCTTGCAAGCTATTGTCTAGAAAAGGAAATCCTCCTTCCAAGATATTTGAGATTTAGATTTTACAATAGCACTCAATTAGTCGCTTGACTCACAAGAGAATATATTTCAAATTTGGGTGAATGTGTTCTATAATTGGAGAAAAATGGGACAAATTGTTACCAAAGGGTCTAAAGTCTGCTGCTAGTTGGTGTGACTGTGATGTTGTCTTTACCTGTGAAAGCTGAGGAGCCCTCAGCTGTGAGGAGGGAACGAGGAACGGCACTGTGGCAGAAGGCTACTGACGATCTGCAAGAGACTGACACTGTTAGATAGACACACAGCACAGGTATACACAGTAAATATTTCAGATGTAAACATGAAAGATAATAAAGGGTGGTCCAAAGGAAAAAAAAAATCAATGATTCATCACTTACCCACACATCAGTAAGGTTAAGTTTGGGTTGGATTTAGTATTTAGATGGAAGTAAGAATGAGTTCTTCCTCTCTTTTTTGAGTTTTGTTGTGTTGAAGGGCTATATTGGTATAGGTATACTGTGTGACTACAAATTAATATTATGGAAATAAATATTCTTAACTAATAATAAAGGAGAATGATAATCAACCACCCAATAACAAAATACGACACAAAAAGTATTAATTCATAGATATTTACAGTATATATTAACATTACACTGTACAGTTAAAGCTTTAAAATACTTGGTATGTACACGTGCATATAAAGTGGTCAGAAAGCAAACAGGCATCGGACACATTTAGTGCTATGATAACAGTCTGGATGTTTGCACAGCAGGGCATTAGCTCAGAGGTTACAGTATGCTAGGACAGAACTCCCAGCATGACCAAGAAAGATTCGATCACAACAAATTACAACAGTGATTTTATAGTGTTGGGTGACATGGTGATACTGTGACAGGAAACTGGAGTTTTAGCTAGACAGACTTTTTTTTTTTTTTTAAATATTGAATTTAAACGCAGGGAGTGGGGGCACAAAGCCACTTCGTCTGGCATGGCAGAACAGAATAAAACTACAGCATATGCAATGTTAGCCCTGCAGAGAAGCCCAACTTGGTTTATTTTCCTTAGGTAGGTGGGGTTTCTCAAAGTTGGTCCATTAATGCCATTCAATTATGGATGTATTTAACAATGTTTACTGTATATAACAACATACCCCGAATACCTTCGACACACACTTTCTAAAGATATAGTTTCTCTAGATGGCATTGCACTGGCCTCCAGCGACACTGTAAGGAATCTTGGAGTTATCTTTGATCAGGATATTTCCTTTAACTCTCACATAAAACAAACTTCAAG
>JAVQJD010049774.1:0-10311 GCA_036023655.1 Nannoperca australis
ACACACACACACACACACACACACATATATATACACACACACACACACACATATATATATACACACACACACACACATATATATATACACACACACACACACATATATATATACATATATACACACACACACACACATATATATATACACACACACACACACACACACATATATATATACACACACACACACACACACACACATATATATATATACACACACACACATACACACACACACGCACGCACGCACGCACGCACGCACGCACGCACGCACGCACACAGGAGATCATGACATTCCTAAACAATGTGCGCACACACTTAAAATAACCTGTCTTGAGAGATGTGTTTCAAGTGTGTTGATGAATTGTGTGCACGTGTGTGTGTGTGTGTGTGTGTGTGTGGAAGTGCACATGCAAAGCCTGGCGTTCCTCAGAGGAACACCCATGAGTTTTCTACACAGCGTAGCTTTTAGCTGATGTCATGCGATAGCAATGCTCACCTTCTCAGGACACACACATTCTCTCACTGCCAAAACTTTGCAGGTACAAAACACTTTCATTGAGAATGGCACTTGCATGAGAAAACCTCTGTCCTCACTGCTCACACGAGCCGGAACACAAGGAGAAAATTTCACTTACACAAAAGGACTGATGCTATTTAATGATGTTACTTAAGATGGTGCAGAAAAATATGGAGTGAAACTAAAGCTGATTAAACCTTATTTCACAGCAGACATGTTGACTGTCACACACAGGTGTAACTAATAACATCACTAATTGCAGCATGGCATTAATTACTGGAAGGGAGCCAACGCTAATATTAGATTCACATGAGCTTTTCCTGCTATGGTAGTCTGCTGTGAAAAAGGTCTGTGATTCTGATGTTTGGGAACAAGAGTGGTGTGATTAAAACTCAGAAAGCAAATTAAAGTACAGGACGGATAAGAAAAGAAAATGTGTGAAATTATATATATGATGAGCAAACAGTCTGTCAAATCCAAAACATGTCTTGAACTCAAGTTCACTGTTCACTTTGGCATTTTCGAACCGGAGGAAGAACAGTTGGTGGACCCCTCTGCCTTTTTATTGTGTTCACACTTCAAGAACTGGGATTGACCGTAGACTTTTTTAGCTCCTACTTCAGGGTAAGTTCTCTCCTAGCAAAAGAGGACCACTGAGTGATGTAAATGTGTGGTTGGTCAAATACATGAGCCAATACAGCACCGGCATCTGTAACAGCTAAACACGGACAAATGGACCGAGAAGACAAGCATTATTGAGCAGATATCTGACTTTGACTTCTGACTTGTCAAACTGAAATATAAAATTTGCTGATGCTGCTATACCAACCACTGGCCAGCTTACATCACTTCAGCGTTTTATTGGCGGTGTGAATGAAAATAGTATAAAAAGCCCTTCATGGTCTGTAGGTCTCGGGGAGCTCCCCAGAACCATTGTTACACTTATTGTTACAATAGACCCTTTTCACAGACTTTTCAAAATGTCTCTGATTCCAAATGGGGGGAAAACAAAAACATTTGAGAGCCATTGAAAAAGGCTATTCTCAATTGTGGTGTCGTGTATCAGTGGTGATCAGCATCAGTGTACATAAAAGCCTGTTAAGTACACTACACTAACCATTTGTTGGCTTGACAGGTGGTTGTAAAAAGTTTGTTGAAAAGCGACTGTGGTCAGCTGGATTAATGTTTGTTACAATCCCCAACAGTTTCACAGCAGACAGAATTTCAAAATGTCTCTCTCCTGTCCATGTATGTTGAGTATGTTCCAAACATTCACCGTTTAACTAAATATTCTACTTGTAACTGGGCTTCAGAGCCTCAAGGAGGGCAGCATAACACAGTGTGTTTTACTTGTAATTTGGCATAATAGAACCAAAGAGTGATTGAAACATTTTGAGCATATATTAACAGGGAAGAGATTTTGTATGGACATTTTGCACTTTTACTTTGAAAATGATTGGCCACCACAGCATGATGTAATGTTCCATTTCTCCAAAAGTTGATTTTTTTGGTACTCCCTGCAGCCATCACTGCCGCAGCCTAAACACAGTACCCAAATTCATATGAATGGGAGGACTGGCGTTTTTGCCACAGCACCTGATTTGGTGTGAATTCAGTCTAACTGACATGGTTTGAGTAAACTATAAACTTTTTACAGCCACATTTCAAGCCTACAGTGAGACAGATTTGAGTGGAGTATCCCTATATATTCTTTAAAAATGTTTTGTACAATGTCAATTTTCAGAGCCGACAATGTAAGTATGAACGATTGAGCATTGTTTCATGTATTCTGTCACTTCCAGGGGACCAATGCAAAGCCACATAAAATCCCCTGTCTACACGGTCTGCCTATTTCCTGCCTCTGAACCTAAACAGGTTTCTCTTCCCTCCATGTCCCTCTGCCTTGCAGGGAAATGTCACACGATTCAAAGCTGTGAAAAGCCTCCTGTGTGGTTTAACTGGCGTCTCACTCGCCTCCTGTCAAGAGTTGCCGGGGAAACCGTTGCTAAGGGAGTGTGGGCGGTGGCACGGCCTGAATTCCCACATGCGCATAGACATACATGTATATGCACTCATATTCCTTTTCTCTTTGCAACAACTTACTATGACAGAGTTCAAGACACCCGGCACAGTCAGAGGATTTGGGCTAATATCTGAAACATCCAATGTTATTTATTAGTCAAAATTAAGAGCCAAGAAACATAAAGGAGGACTGCTGCATTGAAAATTATGCAAATTACATTACAATAGGATCTGCAGTCAAAGGGTAAGAAGATCAGAGGTTAGCAAAGGCACAATCCCAGTTCATTCTTTCAGTTGAATAGTTAGGAGTGTGTTCATTAGCTACAAAATCCTAAGGGATCCAACATACTATTGTCATAATGAACAAAAACACTATTACATTAGATATTAGAAACTAAACAAGGAAGAAAGGAGTGTCACAAAATCTAGATTAATGGCAGTTGAAATGTGGACACAAATGAAACACGTAATACGAGACTTCAACTAGACAGAAAGTGAGAAGAAATCATTTTGAAATACACCATCTTGCTCAGCTACAGTCTGGTTTGACAGGTGTCTATATTGCAGTCACAACCTGGAGACACTTCCATCCTGCTCTGTGAGCTGCCATCTTCGCGTCTCCACCATCAACCCACCAGAGATTCTTCAACAGAGACATCAACACTTTTTCCCCTACCAGCTGTTACACTTATCCAGAGCTCCCCACAACACACACAATGCTCTCTTTGCTCAGTTCCATCCTGATCCAGTCAGGTTACCTACTATAACCACCAACAATAGTTTTACTGTCCTCTAATATTGCTATCATATATGTTCTTTCATGCTTTTGTTTTTTGCTAAAGAAAACGTGATGTGGCGATGTGATTTTTGTATGTCATTTTGTAGCTAGTGACACAGATGCCAACAACACATCAAAAAGTTGTGTCCTCATTCACAACTGCCTATATAACAGATACTCAGAAGTTTACTTACTATGACAACAGTCATTTTTCAATCTATAAAAAGCTGCATATTGCATTGTGGTAATGTTAGTACGTACATACCATGGACACTACTTTGTATGAAGTTTTGAACTACTGTGTATAGTGGATATACTATGTGTACTATCGGACACAAATAAATTAGCTGAGATATGTAGTAAATAGACTATTTGAGGCTGTACTTAGGTACAATGGTGCATTAAACTAACTGCTAATGTCAGCATGCTAACATACTCTTAATGAAAATGTTAACATACTGATGTTTAACAGGTATAATGTTTACCAAGGTCAGCATCTTATTTTAGAATGATAGGATGCTAAACTACGCTAATTATCACAACTTAACACAATGTCCAGCTGAGGCTGATAGGAATGTCATTAGTTTTGCAGGTGGAGGGACACGTGAAAAAATATTCATCTCAATGAGTGATTTCAACAAAGTTCTTGCATTAAGTCTCAAAACTCTTTGATTGAGAAGAAACCAAAGAATTCCCCACACTGTTGGTCGCTTTTACATTCTTAATACTCTACGTTTGGGTCCTTGGACTTTCATCAGGTAAGGTCTAAGGACTGTAATGTCATTAGTAAAGTGAGCACAAGGGACAAACAGTGAGCTTCTTAAATAATACACATCAAAAGGATAACAGACAATGACATCTAATCGTCTATCATGTTGGATATAGACTGTCCTGGCACACACCAGGCTTGTTTTCATATAATTATTATCACACCGCTTCACTTTTCCCAGAACACCTGATAATATCCCCCTGGCTACATGAGACAGACAAGGTCAGGTATAGATCAGTTAATATTATTAAATAATAAGAAAATTATTACTGTATAACAACCCACCCAGCCACATTTTAATAGCTTGCAAAAAATCCCTTCAAAACAGACTGTGCCAGTAGCTTAAATTCTGAGTTTGGTCAAAATAAGTTCAACTTAAAATAAGACTCAGAAAGATGGCAATATATGTTCAGTCACTACTAAGTAATATTCTTCTATAATATTCCAAAATAACAATAGTTAGTTTCATGCTTCCACTGTCAGCTGCAACTTATTTGTGTCATTAATTACAAATGTTATACATCACATTGTGAGGCTGGCTACATTCAGTAGGCTTTTCACTGCAATTATCATTTTTGTTATGTGGTCTTCAGTTGGATATACGTTTATTTCTCTTTGAGCAAGAATTATGTCACTTTCTGGTTTTGCCAATTTGCCACAAGTGACAACTGTGCTAAATCTCCAGGGACACTGAAGACTGGCAAAATCTGTTGGCCAGCTAGACTCAGCAGCTCGCCTGATTGGCTCACAGAACCAGGAAATGTTGTCTTAATGGACAGGAGCCCAGATGGACCATATGGAGCTACTCTAGTGTGGATCCAGTCCAAGTGTGCAATATATACACACATGCACACAAACAAAGCGTGTGTCATGTGGCCCACTAACATAAGACCCCAACCTTGTTATCAAAGCCAAGCTAACATATTGGTGCGTGTGACTGTCCTATGTGAATATCTGCGGATGTCAACACGTGTTCCTCAATGTGCACAACAGAACACATGTTGCCATCGGCATCTGCTGGTGTTTTCATCTTCTGAGTTTTAAATGCCAGCAGTTTAATGCTTACAGCCAACACAAATCTAACACATATTCACATCCTTTCCCTCAATTTTTTCCCCATCCTCACTTTCATTAAAGACCATACAACATATTTCCTCTCTCTCAACACAAACTCCCTTGCTCCCACGCACAACACAGCTATTTAATACCCTGGCCTATTATTTCCAGCTCATGTCTTTTTAATCTGAGGGTAGCACCCTGCTTTCTAAACAGGTGGTTTATCCGCAATCTTTTACAGACACCTGAGTTTTCCAATGATCTCAATATTTAATCACAGAGCAGAGACTTACAAGTGAGCAAGTGTGGAATGTGTCTGACTGAGGAATTATTTGTGTGTCCAAAACTGTGTTTAGAGGGTTACGACTCTGTAGTGGGAAATCTTAGGCAAACTTAATGGAATGGACTGACATACACTTTAGATAGCTTGACTTGTTTTATCTTGTTCCACAAGCTGTGGTGTTTTTTGTTGCATGATAAAGACACAATAGTGACTCCACAGTTAATAGGTCAGCCAAAGCTACAAAGTATTTTATGTTACAAATGAAAATAACATGAAATGCTTAGAAGGTTTATGATTCAATCATTTTAAAACAGATGTTAGTGTGCCGATGCTTTTCTCAGTCAGTAACCTTCCAGTAAACAATCATCAGAAGTGACTGGATCACTGACAGCGGCCAATTGATCAGATGTGAAACAGACGCTCAGAAATAACCTGACAGTGTTTGTTGGCCAAACAGACCTCCAACATCCTCCTAAGCTTGCAGTGTGTCAGCTTTTCTTTCAAAGAAGCAGAAGGATTGATGTGAGAGTGTGCCCGTTCATTTCTACACTCCTCGTCCATCACCCTCCTCACTTCTTTCATGCAATTCTCACCCCACTCTACACATCCTCTACTAGCTCTCTCACCAGGCTGATACTGGCCTCCGTATCAGCAGATGACCTCAGTCACTGATCCACTGACCGCCTGTCTGTCATCTGCTGCTAAATATGGAGTGTAACCGGTGCAGAGGGGAAAGGTGAGGAGAAAAAGATAAATTATTGAAGCTAGACAGAGACAAAAGGGTGAAAGTGAGAAATCGAAAAGAGGAAGGAAAAATTGGAAAAAGAAATAAATGGAGGCTGCTTGTCTCTGTCATGTATGACAGTTAATTAAGGTTTTGGATTGTTGGTCAGACGAAAGAAGCAATGTCAACAGAAGAAGACTTCAATTTGGGTTCTGGGAAACTGATGAGCTGATGAACAGATTAATCGATAATGAGAATAATCATTAGTTGCAGCCCTAAAACAGAGATGCGTGTCTGAAGCATGACAGAACGAACACGTTTAGAATAATCCATATGTTACCATCGCTCATCCTGGTGTTGACATGGTGCAGCTGTCCCTCCAGCTGCCCTTTATCTGAACTGGTTACCACAGGAGTCGTCATTGTTTGGCTCATGATGTTTACGTCTCTGCGTGTGGTCATGTGTTGGGATCAGGGGTGGGTCAGTCTAAAATGCTGCATGCTCACCATCTTATTTAAAATGTCCATGATGTCACTGTGCACAGACATGTTTGTGTGCCCATGTTCCTGTGTTTGCATGTAGGCAGTTCATTCTAATGAAATCATTGAACAAGCTTTCTAGCAAACAGGTTCTAAACCTTGTCCAACAACTGGCTACCATTAATACAGCTCTGTGTGTATGTGTGCAATGTGTTTTCTAGCTGTTCCAGAGCCTCATTATTAGCTGAGGGAAAGAGTGGCCTTGTATGGGAAAGAAAAACAACTGAGAGTGCAAAGTTTTGTCTGCGTGCTTGTGTGGTGAAGAAAATGATTACTTCTAAATTCATTCATGAAGAAAAACACCAGAAATGGAAAAGGAGGGAGAGACAGAGGTGGTAGAAACAAGGTTCAAACTGTTGTTCCAAATGTTAAGGACTTTACATGCGTTATGGGGTCTTTCCTCTGTGTTTGTGTGGTCCTTACCTTCTCTGCAGCTCCATCTCCTCTGGTGTGGGGCCATTCTGAACCTGGGGGCCCTGTCTGGGCAATGTGGGGCCTGTAGAGGGCGACACACACACAGACGGTTCGGTTAGACATTTAGCTGACATCATTATCATCATTCTGACTGACACACCTCTTTTACTATTTTAATTATATAGTGCTGCTCATGGTGGGAACGTTGGGTCTTTGTGTGTGTGGAAGGGTGATAAATGCAAATTGTAGACACATGGCTTTTGGAGGGATGTGCATGGTGAGGTATTGTAAAATGATTTGCAGACTCAAAAAGTAATGTTGCAGTAAATGGTAAGAACCTGAACAGCACTCATTAAGCTGTTAATCAATTGATTGAGTTAATCAGCAGCTAATTTGCTTCTGGTTTTGAAATGCAGAAGTAAAAATAATAAGGCTAACAAAATTTGTTATAACTACCTATTGATATTCCTTCCTGTCAACAGCTGGCGCGGTAGTGTAGCAGTCTGCTATTGTTGACCGTGTGAATAAAATGTGAAAAAATAACAATGGGGGGCGTTCTTTTATCTTGAATCAACATCAATGTGCTAAGATCTAACCCAAATATGTACTTCAGTTCAGCCCATTACCCTTCTGCTAACATGGAGGGGGCCATCCAGATGTTTTGGATGCACTTTGGTGGAGCTGTCATGTCGTCCATCTTTATAAACAGTCTATGCTCAAAACTAACAATTTGAGTGTGTCATAATGGGCTTTGAGAAATTGTGAAAAACCATTAACTGATTAATTGAGAAAATTATTGACAGATTAATCAGTAAGGAAAACAATTGTTGCTGCCCTTGTATAATGATTTTCATGAACCTCAAAATTAGTATAACACATGTCAAAACTACTTCATGTAAAGTTGATCAGATATTTCCTGAATTCATTCATATGGTTTTTATTCCACACCTTATATTATTCAGGTAACAGCCTTGTAAAGTTCTTTATGTTTAAATAGAAGTTGACTTTATATTTTTACATGAACAAAAAGGTATTTGTACAATTGTACAAAAACAATATTGGCTTGGATTTAGTTTTTATGAATGGTACTGCAATAAAAAAATGTCAAAGGTTGCTCACACCTCTTCTAAACCACTGAGCTGATAGAAGGAGAGGGTCCTCACTGGATTCTCAGTCATTTTGTCTGCATGTTGCACATTTACAGCATACACCTGTCTATCTGTGCATTGATCTGGTTTTCTTAGCATGCTGGAGTTTCTGTTAATCTATTAGCCAGTGACTAGCACGGTTTTGAATAGTGAAGATAATGCCTAGGTAAATGTACCTAGATACATGTTTTTGTGGAAGAAGCACAGTCCTAGCATACACTCTGAAATGCTGACAACACACAGTGTACCCTCTGTGGCCTTTGGCACAAGAACAAGACACCCAGGCATCACTGTCTAATTTACACTTGCTAATGAGCTAACTTTTCTGCAAACCTTGATCAGGGCCAGATGGACAAACGTGGTGCTCTTTCTCCTTCTGTATATCAAACACACACACACTAACCACAGGCTTCTGAATCTGGATGGAGCTGAAAAGGGAGCAGATTTGACTGCAATTAGTATTCAGCCAAGTGTTAACTGTCTGAAGAGACAGACAGACACAGAGATAAAACAGGCAGACTCTGTGCTACAGCCAGGCTGACGACTGCTGCTGAATACCAACGCGCTCACACACATTGCCCCCACTTAACACTGTCATTGGGATTGGCGTTAGCTACTATTCCACAAGAGAAGAAAACATGGTTTGCCACTGTAGCAACAACTCTTCATTTCTTCATTATTTTACATGAATTATCCAGTTTCTTTGTCAAATGTAGGACCTTTGAATCTTCAGGGAGCACACTTTTCTGCCACCAGCTACAGACAAGAAACACAATAACAGTGACACGATGCAGACTTTTCTAAAGCTACAAAGTTTAATCTTGAAATTATCTCACATATTTGTGCTCCAAAGAGTGATGAGCCCTGTGTGGTCTAATAATGACCATGACAACAGTTACTGGAAACCAGTCTACTGGCCACCATTAGAGTCAGCACAGAAACTCCTGTCTGATGAGTCAGAACTGTGCTCTCAACCATCATTCATGTGATAGTTACCTTAGTGGTATCAAGGCAATGAATGCTTTCTACTGATAACTGTAGTGTGATAAGGAGCCGGATGATGAATCATTTTTAAATATTTCATTGAGAAAGAGTTCACCTCCACTAAAGTGTGGGACAGACATGGTCAACGCCATAAAACAAGTCTCTGTTAAGACTCAAAGATGACGTTTCCCAAACTATCATGTTGTCAGCATGACTTCTGGGTCATAAAACATGACCCACCAGGACTCAGGGATTACTTTAAGGGAATGCCCAATTTACAACAGGCCTGTAGTAAACTAGCCTAATACTCCCACATTCCAGGATATGGGCTGAAGATCCAACACTCTGAACTCTGGACATAAAAACAAAGGAACTGACTTTGCCATGCTGAATTCAATGTATATTAATGAATATGCATATGTTTAAATAACCCTCTGAAGGTATTGACGTTTAAAATGTTGATTCTGATGCAGGTAAAATGCAAAGTGAACCAACAGGAATTGTTTACACCTATCTACTAGTCCAGATAAAGATAAAGATGGGATGTCTGGTGTTGTTTAATAGTTAATGAAACAGGAAATGTGAATATGCCTTCACACAACAAGCAAATTGATTATAGATTGTAATGAAATAAGATTTAAGATAAAATGCTTCATGCAATCTCTACGTGCCAATGTGTCTGTGTGGGGGGTTAGCCTTCTTCTGCATCTCCCCCTCCTCTTGGACATTCCTTTAGCAGAGATCAGAAGATGACCTGTAGTGATTCTATTTTACATTTTACTCATTTAATTTGATGCATGGGTTAAGTTTATGTGTCAATGAATTAATAACAGATTTGCCAATGTGACATGCGCGCTTCTGCTGCTCTTCACAGCTTGCGGAGAAAGTACAGGCGCTGCTTGGCTTTTTTGGCCAGTGATGTGGTGTTGTTCGTCCAGGAGAGGTCCTCTGTGATGTGCACACCCAGGAACTTGGTGCTGCTCACTCTCTCCACCGCAACACCACTGATGGTCAGAGGAGCATGCTGGGGGCGCACTCACCTGAAGTCCACAACAATCTTCTTCGTCTTCTC
>JAVQJD010049778.1:0-11480 GCA_036023655.1 Nannoperca australis
TGCTGGATCTTGGTGTTAGAGGCCTTGGACAGGTCTCGCTGTGGAAACACAAAAACAGTTAAGGTTGATTCTTCGTATGTAATGTTGCAATATGAGGAAGAGACCAGACTTTTTCTAATCATTATGGAATGACACTGGTTAGTGTGAATTAGAGAAAAGACAGTCACACAGACGAAGGTTTTAAACTCTGACCCATGAGATGAAATCCACCCTTTTGTTTAAACATATTTTAGTGTCATCAAGTTATCCACATCTAGCTAGTTATCATCTAGTTTTTCTGAACCCACACAGTCCACTTTTACTTAGTGATTCCTACATTTACCAGGATGCTATCAGGAAAATTGTATTTCTTCTCCACTACACAAATAAAACTGAGCTCGATGTGCAGAAAGGGGTTTAGAAAGAGAAATGTAGGAGCAGCGAAGAGTCTGGGAGGGTCAGTGGTTGTGGGGTAAAGCCGCATTCAGACCGACTTGAGCCCTGTATGAAAAAATTAAACCAGCCTGTCGGCGTAACAAAAACTGAAAACTCCACTCAAAAATGTGTTTTTCTTCTTGTTCCTACAGTTGACTGTTTGAGCTTCACTGTATATACTGATGCCTGTGCAGGGTTTGACAGTAGAAGAATGGTTTCACATTTATTTGCTGAAAGTGGAAAGTTTCTATGTGCTTAATGAAAATGCCATCTTCAGTGGCTGTCCATCACAAATCGTTTGGAAGCCAATCCTGGTTCCATATACAACTTGAAAAAGTGCAATGTGGAAACTTGAAGCCTCCAGCACGCGTACGCGCGCACACACACACACACACACACGAACACACACACACACAGAAAATGGACATTTCAATGATTTTAACTATAATGTATAACAATTATAATTTAACTATAATGAAAAAAACATTAAATACAAATTATTATTTAAAGTGGATAAATTTACAGGTTAAAGCCTGAGTGGAGGTGATCTTTAAGTTAGTTATAAAATCGTGTTTCTGTGTTTTGGTGTCTGAGAAGCCCTCAACTTCACAGATCTGGTCAGTCTGGACTTCCTGGATCATATTTCATGTTTCACCATCGCACCCTTCTGGATGTTTCTAAGGAAGTGCCGATTTCAGTCTGAATGCCTGCTAACTGTGCGTGTTCTTCCTTTGATTAGGGGCATGCAATTACTGCAAGTTGAGTTGAACAGGATTAGTCAGAATTACAAGAGGCTTTATGATTCCAAACACACCTTGACTGAACAGATTCAGTGTTGACCAAGTCCCTCTACAATATAAATGTACATAATTAGCATTTGTGCATCATCACAAGGCTCTACCATACACTTAAATGTGTTACTGCGCAGAAATTAGGAAAAGGTTGCAGATTAGAGACAAAAGTGTAAATTACCACAAAGTCTGAATATGTGCTGGCAACAGAGTTTATGCTGAAGTTACGCTGTGGACTAGCGCAGGACAGCAACGCACCACTCACAGGGGTCCCCTTCAACTGGGCCTCATTCTCTTTGTTACAGCCTTGCAGGCGTGGGTGGGGGGGTTTACCACCACCTGGTGTCCGTGCTGCTGGAGCCTGGAGGACACACAGCACGACAATGACATCAGACACGTGGGAACTATCCTCTTTAACAACACATGGTCTGGTGTTAAAACAAAGAAAATGTAATACACTATAAAATCAAATGACAATTGTATCCAATCTGGGATCTTGTCCTAGCTCTAGCAAATCACATTTGACCCTGGAGCAGGAAAGTGAATATTGTAATAAGCTAGACTGCAATTTTAATGTCAGTTGTCCATCCGACTTAAATGCCCCCATTTCATTCTCATGGTGACTCTAATAAAAGATCTTGCGAGTTAAAATGTTTTTTACTGGGAGGTAAAACTGTGTGTGCAGATTTTTTCCATCTCCCATTGCATCCTCTTTTGGCTTGACATGCGTTTTTGAGGTGTGGAAACCAACCTTGTTTGCTGACAGAGGTGGGCGGGGCACAGGTGAGCGACAAACGGTTCCACTGTAGGCAGAGCGCATGGTGCTGTTGGAAGTAGCACTAGAAATGCTGGAAGTCACATTAAACTGATAAGAGACAGAGGGAGCAGGTTAGTGGTGACAAAGACTGAAGTCGCGTTAAAGCAAGACTTCACAATATAACTTAATAAGTGAGCCACAAACTGGGGTTACCACCTTTCGTGATTTATTTGGGGTAGTAGTTCCAAGGAATCGACGTTTGGTGGGGGTTTGTACTGATGTTCCGTAGAGCATATCTTCTTCGGTCTGTTTGGTCTTCTTGAGATGCTGTTTGTAAAAGGAAGTGTCAAGATATTTCAAGGCCAACATACAGACTAAGCCTGTAATACAAGGCAGCTTTGTTTACCCTCTCCTGTTTCTCCTTTTCCTTCTCTATTCGGTGCAGCTCCCACTGTTCCTCCACATACTGCAGAAACATCTGGCCGTTTACTAGAAACTCACGACCCTGTTCGTTCTCCCATGCATCAATCTGGGCCTTTAATTTCTTTTCAAGCTTAAAAACACAAACATATGACATCAAGTTATTGTCAAATGATTAAGAATTGTTACAAGATATTTTAGAAAACAACAACAGGTGGCCGTCATGTCTCACCTTAGGCAGGCTTTTATGCAGCTCAGATCTCTGTTTCTCCTCTCTGAGAAGATTCCCTCCTCGGTTTGTGAATCTTGTCGGATCTGTGGCTTTTTTCTGTGAAAGAGACATACTACAACCTTAATAAAAGCAATTCGGTCAACATGCAGCAGCGTAACCAGATAAATAAATCAACGGGTGTAATGATTTAGTCTAGACACACACACACACACACACACACACACACACACACACCTTTTGGTATTTTGCATCAACATTGCATACCATATTTCCATATACTAACTGGATGTAAATTGGGTTTTCAAAAGAATTCTAACTTCTGCTGCACGTCTTAACTTTTTTATTTATTACATTTGCTATTTCAAAATACCTTTTCCATTGAGAAATTATAGCTGGTCAGTATCTGTAAAATGTAATTGCTCTGCTCCACTACCACAGCTTCAGATGAATTGTTGGACAGGACAGGTTTTTTGCTACTGTGGTTTTTGTCAACGTGTACTGACCTCCAGCTCTAGGAAGAGTCTCCAGCTTTCTTCCCATTGTTGAACCCCATCAAAAAGCTCCTTGTGGGCCTCATAATGCTGCTTCAGACGCTGGATCTCAGCATCATGCAGACTCAACAGCTCTTCGGTAAAATCCTCTAAAAAAAAAAACAACAACAAGTCTTTACTCAAGTTCAATGTTGTTCTGATTAAAACATTTCAAACAAGAGAACACACCGCTAAAATATGGAGCAAAGGCCTGCCGCTGGTCAGTGCTGAGGAAGCACTTTTCCCAAAATACAGAGATCTCGGAGCGGATGGCGTCCGTGACATTGCGGATGTTTAGCAGCTTGAGCTCCTCCAGACGCCAAACTTCTGCTTGTAACTGAGGAAAAAAGAAATTTGTGTAAACTGACCAGCAAAACAGCAGCCACAGTACTCACAGTCACAGCTAACCATGAATAACAAAAACTTCTAAACTAAAACTGGAGTCAGCGGCACACAGAACACTTTAATCTTCTTACTGCATCCAGGTTCCTCTTCTTGGATGTGACCATGTGTTCATTGAAGACCTCCCTCTCTTCCTGGGGAACCTGCAGTCTGTCCCACAGCCGCTGGATCTTCTCTCTGTGATTCTCACACTTTGCCTCGTTCTCTGTTTTGCGCTCCTCCAGCTGCAGGATCAACATGACATGGAAAAGCATCAGTTACCAACTAGGCTGCCATGTCTTTCCCAGACTTTTCAATTACGCCTTCAATAAGGTGGTAACAGCCAATCAACTTTCAAGGCTTGCTTATAATTATCCTTAAAGGGCTCAAAGTTTCACTGAATGCAATGTATAAAAACTGTCTTACCTGACAAAGAAGCAGTTTTAGTGAAGTAATATTGTCTCTGGAAAGGCAAAAAGAGTCCTCATCCTCGCAGACAACGTCCTTCTCGAAGCTGGTCTCGGGGATTTGGTCCAGCTCTTCCATGTACAGGATGATTTGCTTTTTGAGGTCTGTGAACTCAGCATAGCGCCTCGCCTGGAAACATAAAAGCAGCACAGCGTTTAGTCAAGTACAGATTAGCTTGTGTTTATGACAAAGGTTTAACGTATTGAATCCAACCTCATCTTTAAGGAAACTGTCAAATGCGTTACTTTATTATAAAATGTTCACCCAATGTGACAACAGACTTTAATCCCATCACCTGCAGGCTTTTGCTGTAAGATAACTCTAATTAGCAGCACATTATGGGACCTCGGGTGGCAAAAAACACTGTCCTGATTTCCTAAAGTGATGTGATTAGAGTCCAAGTGGCACAAATGTAGTATTCAGGAGAGGATGGTGCATGTTACATCTCAGGGGTGTCTGACAAACATTTTTCCTTTAACAAGAATTATTAAATGTCCCTTCCTACAATGTTAAGATCATTTGATGAGACCTTTAATTAAAATATCACTTGTTATGGAAAAAAGATTATGCCTCAACAATATTAGCTTCCTAAGAACAGAGAGATTCAGTCTTCTCAACAAGGGCAAACGCGCTACAACGGCCCAAAACATTTCCATCAGGAGAAACATTAAACACGATGCAAATACAGAAACAATGCAAAGTCAAAAACACACACACCCATTAAACATATGCAACAGAAAAACACTGCAGATCCAGTCAGTACAGGACGTTCTCAGGGACTTTAAAAGGGAAAAGACTAAATCTAAAAACAATCAAGCTGTTTTGGTTGGTGCTCCTCCTAGAGGCCTGCAGAACTTCCTGAGTTGACTAGGTATGCAGCATATTTTCTTTTTCATTCATTTTGTGTATTTTTGACTTTGTATTGTTTCTGAAGCTGCATTAGGTTTCTCCTGATGGAAATGGAATAGGCTGTTGCAGTGAGTTTGCCCTTGTTGGCCACCATATTCCATATACAAAGGGAGGGTTAGAATTTTATCAACCTAGACTACAGCTGGTATTGTTTCAGTCTAGGAATTTTGACAGGTTTGTTTGTTGCACAAAAAGTCAGAGATCATAAATCTGAGACCAGACGTTTCAATAGCACACAGAAGCAGTCTGAGTGAGAGGAGAAGGCCTGAAGCTGGACTGCATGAAATAATATTTATATCTGAGTGCAAGTACACAGTTTGAGCAGAAGCAGAGCAAATCCAAGCACAAGCAGAGACTGTTTGAGTGCAAGCATAGGGTTTTGAGGGAGAGCATTTCTAAATCTGAACGTGAAATCAACACGTACACTCTTGAATAGAGATAGGAGCATTTCTACAGCAGTAACTGAACTGATACAAATGTAACAAAGCAAGCTCCCACCTTCTCTGCATTCTGGTTAACGATGTGCTGGCTGAAGTTCTCCAGTTGTTCTGGTGAGGGGACAGAGTCAGGAGCGATGCCATAAGGCACGGAGCACAGGATGTCACACAGGTCCTGGTCTTGCTCCATCAAAGCCTTCAGCTGCTGCATCCGCTGAGCTTTCTCCTTCACCAGAGCCTGCACCTGTGTGCGGATGTTCTTCTCTTGCTGGAGCATGCTGATGCCAGTCTCCTCCTGAACACACAGAGAAGATAGCATCAGATTCACCTAACAAAGTGTTTCTAAAGCTAACTATTAAAGTCTATCACCAACCAGCTATAACTGCAATTACTGAGGGGAATTTTACTCGGGTTATGAAACTTTTTAGAACCAAATGAAAGTATATCGTCAATTAACAGAAAAAAAAAAGTTACACATTTCCGCACAAAATCCAGCGTTAGCAACTTCACTCCGCCGGTGCTCTAAAAAGACGTTAGAGTTGACGTTACCTCAAACACTGGGAGCTGAAGCTCCATGCAGAGTTTCTCCATTTCTGTCCTGCATGTTTGAATGCTACTTATGAGCCTCTTTTTCAGAGATTCCTCTTCATTGATCATCATATCTAGTAAGCTCTGGGGGATAAACACAATAGAAGAAATCATGATTGTGCAGTCATTGTGGCCAATATGGATACAGAGATTTTAAATTTCTTTCCAGTGCCACCATATAACTAGTTTCAACCAGCAAGTTTAAAGTCCTTGTTGCAGATATGTCTAAAAATCATTAGTGCCTGTTCTAGTTTACTAATACACACCACGACTGCCAAGGAGATGAGCACAAAGTACTTCAACTCAGCTGTAGAAAACATGAAATGTTAATTGTTACTTAACATTACTATAACATATTTTTACAGCAGCTTTTCTTCCACAAATGTGCATATTTCTTTACAACTGTTGCTACAAATGAAAACAAGTTTTTGTAATTATGAAAAGGGTGGAAATCTGCTCATCACAGAGGGTTTTAGAAATGCACAGAAAGTTTAATAAGAGTTAGCTTGTAAATGCAACAAAAGACAAACATGCACTTAACTGATTAATCATCCACACATCACATCTGTGTGATAAATGAGCCATTACTTTGATATCTGTCTCAATGCTGATAAATGAATGCTCATAAGTTGGAGGATATATGAAGCACCTCAAAACAAGATTTGATTTTGAAGGTATAGAAGATATGTAGAACTAGAATTACTTGCTTTTACACTGTCAAATGTCCCAATTTTCATTATCACATGTTTAAGACTTTCAATTATCAACACCAGACGGAAGAAACCCAGCATCAGCCAGGATCTGGTGAACATAACCCCAAACTAAAGACTCGAACGCGTTGATCAACGTCAGAGACGTTAGTTTCACATATGATTGGTGTGATCTTGTAAAAACCACCTCCTCCTCTGCCGAAACCGGTTCATAGGCAAAGTGATAATCTTTCACACCAGAGGTCTCGTTACAAGTTTACAGCATACATCATACACGTGGTATTCGACGTCTCACCTTAATGTGGTTCTTGACAACATTAGTTCTCTGTAGTCTCTGGTCCTCGGGGATACCGATTTCCTCCCAAATGTCCTTGAGATGGCACAGCGCTTTATTGAGACACGACACCGCCTCTGCCGCGAGCACCTTGCTACAGGGACATGCAGCCAGTGAAGACGTGGTCAGCTCGTTTAACAATACATCGTTTATAAAAACAAACATTTAAACCAACCAACATTTCAAATTGAAATTGAGTTGAATTGAAACCAAAGAAAACACAGTCATAGAATCCACTCATCTGATCGCGCTAACCGACGTTGACGTTAGTTCAGCTTATTTGATCAACAGTTAGGTTAATGCATACCATCTACCGTTATTTCACGTTTTACAAACTCTGACTTTGTCTCGAAAAACGTTTTGACCATACCTCTTTCTCATCGTAAATTTCCAGACTCCGTTGCTATTGTCAGTGAACAGTTTAAACCAGCCAAAACTTGTCAGAGACGAGCAGCGCGTCGCTTCTCTACCTGCTGCTCTCAGTCCAGTCCGTTTGTACACAGTTCAAAATACGCGTATAGCTCAATTCTGCTCTCTGATTGGCTCGTTCGGAGGGTGCGCGTGTTGTGTTAAACCAATACCAGCCGCCAGGCGCCCAGCAGTTAACAATGAGAGGGAACCGCCCATCACCGAACAGCTCCTGACGGAAAACAAACAACCCCGGTTTCGTAAAGGGTGTGGCGATGTATCTTCGCATCGCCTCGTACAACAATGGCGCTGTTGTTAATTTTTGACTAAAGAATTCACAGCAGACCAAACCCCAAATAAAGTTAAGGACAACAAACGTGTTAAAAACATTTATTCACTTTATACATCTTTACAGTTCTTTAGTTATCAGACACAGGCCGTTAATGGACATTTTGCATCTGTAATGTCAGTGCTGGAGGGAATGCATGACAAGTGACTGCAGGAATGTCCCGGTTTCTGTCCATCATGATGTGCTGACAGGCTTCATACATGGTTGTCCAGCAAAGCCTCGATGAGCCTTGAACTGTTTGTAATCGCTGTTGCTACCACAATGAATTTATAACCTGGAACAAGAAAGCAGTAATATAAATTAATAATACATACATCATATAAAATATATTTTTCACAAGTGAATTTCTCCATAAGGTTTTCTTTTATATTTCTGAATAATCTCCAAGTAATTTTATAGAATTGGTACACCTTTGAATAATTCATTCCAATTAGTTGTTAGTGTAAATGTGAAATGTGTCTTTATGAAAAGCATACAATTAGACATATGGACATCAAAGGTTCCAGTAATAAATACATAATGAATGAATATTTACTTTGGTTGAAATGGAACTTTTCCTTACTTTATTAGGAAATTGCAGACCTGTATAATGAAGCATTACTGCTCATTTATGACAACTTAAATATATAAAAGTTACATCCCAATCACGCTCTATACATTTTGCACAGCATAGCTACTGAATCTAATAAGGTTTAATATCTACTTATCTTTATATCATAAAAAAACAACAGGGTGTAAAACCTACACTGAATGTGAAGTGTGATGTTTTTGAGGGATTCTTTTCTGAAGGAAAATTCTATGTCTTCCTGTGGATGTCAGGTGATTGCAAGGAATTATGGCACCAAAAGAGCACTAACTATCAATCATGTTAACTTGACGTGCAAGAACACACATCATACAAGCTGAGTCAATATCTTCTGCATAATATAAAAAATTTAAAATAAATCTTGAAGAATGAAGACCAGATGATTTGTACACACTTAAAAAAAAACACAAGTATTCTCCTGTAACACGGGCACTCAGGCCAAGTCTACCTCTCTCTCTGCCGAGGAAACGTAGGGCTGAAATCTCAGAAAAGGTGCAGCCGCCAAGGAACATGACGAGGACGATGCGCTGAGCGTCGCTCTTTGCTCTCAAATCAGCTCCATTGCTGCCTTATGGGAGACAGAACGTTTGGACGTGGTTTTACTCATGCTGTTTAAACAGTCAGTGTGTTCACATGCGCAAAATGAACAAGGTTACTCTGAGAAATCCAGGTACACAGCAACTCAGAAAATATATTTACTTGCTCTGGTGACTGTAAATCCTTATATACTTATTTTAACTCTATTCTAGTGATTCAAGCTATGCTGCCAGCTTCCTGATGTTTTCTTTGTCAGAGGATTTGGACTGGCAGATGTGAGGGGACTAAAAGAGGAGGAAACCAACTAACTTGGACTTCAAGAGGCGACTTTAGCCTCTTTCACACATGTTCCTGGTAAATTAGCGGAAGAGCCTTTCAGGCGCTGCCCGTGATTTTCACTTTTCACACATGCAGCTACGTTCAGGAACATTTCCGTCTTATGCCTTTTCACACACGCCATGGCAACGCTGGATCAATGGGACAAGGGACAGTCCAGCAGATGGCTGTAATACAACACTTCTGGAAGCCAACCACCATAAAACTCAACGGAAGAAGAAGGTGAAGTAAGGCTGGAAGACGTCTCTTATTATTTTCAGGAACATGGCAGACGAGGAGCTGATTTTGGTGCCAATGTTCTTGTAATGTATTTAATATTCAGTTATCAAATCGCCCTTGGAAGCATTGGCAAGGGAACCATAAACAAGTCACAGATTCAAATACGTCATCAAGTGTTTGGTGATTGGTTCGCTTGCTCCAACCCCAACTGTAACAGCATCTTTTTGTCAGACAGATGTAACCCTTTACGTGCTTTGTCCCTGCAATGTTACTACTTTCATTCGCAACACAGTCGTACCAGCATTTTCCCCGAAATGTAACCAGATCTTAAGGCAGGAAATTGGTGGCACAGATTTTCCTGAATATTGATTCCTGCTCCAATTCACGTGACACCACGCAGGAAATGTTCCTGAACATTTCAGGGACAAACTGCATGTGTGAAAGTTCCTTTAGTGTTATTTTCAGAATGAATCGGACTTTGAATGAAATTATTTTGAATATGAGGATGAATCACTGGTTTGCTGCCAGAGTTTCTCTGTCTGAAGTCTTCATGTCCTTGGTACAAGGAAACTGTCCTTCTCCAGCAGAAATCTAGCTGAGAAAAAACTGTTCCTGTAATCCCCTCCCCTCGATTAGAAAAAATGCGTTTGACGTTTACATGGCATTTAACAAATCAGATTACTGCAGAAAGCCGGCAGGTTACAGTTACATAAGTGCATGTGAACACTCACTGAACTCAACAGCCTCAAATTATTAATTTCATTTTCAACATTAGGTTAACGTCTCCTGGTGATCTAACCTGTAACAGCAAATTCATGCCCATTTAGCAGCCTGGTGACTTCTTCAAGCCCCGTCCAACCGTCTCGCTCCAGCACCTACAGATGACCACACCAAGAACAACATTATAAAATGTTTCATAATGGTATGAATGGTGTGGCAGTGATTTCCTGCACAGCGAACGAGACGCGTCAGATGAATGCTGCTGGTTTACTCACCTGCTCGATGAGTTTGCAGCTCAGAGGGACGTAGGCGCCACTGAAGATGTAAGCCATGTCTCGCGGGACACGCAGGTCATATTCTTCATCTGACTTTGGCACCTTCACACAAAATATGTTAACACGCTTAATCACATTTTCATCTTCTGTGTTATCTTTATTCAAAGATAACGTTTGGAGCAAAATAGTAAAGACAATCATTTTTTTTATTATTAACAAATACATGACATAAATCACCAGAAAACAAACAAAACAGTAACCACAGAACACACTCAACACCAAAGTCACACTAGAACAATACAAACCTATACATACAAACACAATATATATCAGCAGGCCTAACAACCTAAACCAGTAACAAAACATGACAGTAACAATGATATATAAAAGGAGATGCTCTGGCCTACTTCATACATACAAATATATCATTATTATACGGAATACTTGATGGACTCTCGAATTATGAAAAACAAATATATTGATGATAAAGATGATGATAATTTACCAGGTTGAGCTTCCTGCTCAGGGCTCTGAAATTGCTCTTCTTTGCAAGAGAAGAGAAGGCGTCAGTCAGCTTTCCTGGAGGGAAAACATAGAATAAAAAAAGCAATTATCAGGACAGTTCAATGTGATCATCAAATCTGTCTCACATTCATAAACTAATTCACCAAGTTTCAGCATATAGAGAGAAAGAAAGCAGCCTGTGGTCAGTAGGAGGTTCAAATATAGAAGTAATTTCAAAGCCATTAAATTTCCAGCACAGAAATTATTTATCTGAATCGTTTGTTCACAAATTCAAAATCAAAAATTAAGTTAAATTCTGATTAAACGTCTGGGATATCAAGAATAAGCAATTTATTCTGTCTCAAAATAGAACCAACATCCAGCCAATCAAATTAGCCAATTGATCATGTGACGCCAATGCGAACATTGAAGTGAAAATGGGTTATTGAAAGTTTGAATTCAATTCAATTTTATTTATATAGCGCCATATCATAACAAAGTTATCTCAGGGCACTCAATCACATGGAGCCGGTCGAGACCAACTTCCACGCACACAAAGACCCAACGTTCCCACC
>JAVQJD010049795.1:0-24720 GCA_036023655.1 Nannoperca australis
CATTTGCTCCCCTCGTCGAGCACACCTAATCGCCGTAAACATTTCTAAATGAGTGAGTCTCGAGCATTTAGCCAGTCAAGCTTACTTTCAGATTCCCGACAGAGAGAGAGAGAGAGAGACACAGACACACACACACACACACACACACACACGAGAAGGGAATTCAATCAGCACCTGCCAAATACAGGGCACACGTTGGCGGTGGCAGCTAAAAACTTCAGGACACCTGCCACCATGGCAGATAGCGTCTCCTTTTATTAATAAATACTACTTTGAAAAAGCAATTCTTAAATTAATTAGAGTCTGATTAAGGTCACATGATATATTCCATTATATGTATCTACCGCCAGGTGCCACTGACTCAGATTTAAGAAGCGGTAGAAACGTTCAGTAACATGCCACACACACACACACACACACTTCATTTCAGACCCTGCACACAAGTGTCAACTATTTGCCCAGTGTGATGTGATTGGCCGGGTGAAATGAATGAACGTTCAGCTGCCACTCTTATCTGAAGAAGGAAAAAATGATCTTAAAATATGTATACAAACGCTCAAGTGGGAAAACCTTGAGCTGCTGCTGACACGTGACACCTGCGAAGCGTTGGAAACAACTGACCAAAGTACAGGTGATTCAGATTTAACTTAAAACTGACTGGCTGGAAAAAATGTGCAGTACTGAAAATAGAGATTTTATACACACTAGCTATACAAAAATACATTACTTAATTTTAAATCGCAATGAAATCCTTTCTTTTACACAACCACCGGAACTCTGCATTAGACAAAAAGCAAAAAAACACAACTAGCTCCAGCTCCAGTCGCAGCTCCCCCCCCCATTGTGCCTTCCCTCATCTGTGGGTCGCCCAACATCAGCCACACGTTCAACAACACACCAATAAAGCAAACCGTGGGCATTAACAGAGCAACGCTGCTTCGAAAAACGACCACAAAACTAAATAAATATACATTACCGTAAATACATTAGCACAAGGTGGACTCGCAGCAGAACAAGCAGATGATAAAGACATTATGGGGGGGGCTTTTCAACAGGACTGGAAGATGAGTAATGGGCAGCACACAAAACAGAACGCGTTACTAATGATTATATCAGGCTCCCCCCCCCCCTCCTGACTGAGAAGGCTATTTTCCTTCACGGTTGAAGGTAATGTAGTAGGGATGATAGTAGTGGAGAGTTTCAGAATTAGGCCACATCACATCAGTCGCATTCTTTACAGCAGCAAATTTGTAAAATGACAATATTTAGTCAACAACAACATCGACTGCGCAGGCGCACGTCAGCACTGGACGACATTTCTTTCAGGTGTCCGGTCTGTGCCGGGTCGACGCGTTGCAGTGACTGGAACGCTGCTGGAGGAGATTGTCGGTGGAAATCCCTTCCGGGTGGGTTAAAGTGAACGAGTCCCCAGCACGTTATTGTTGACGTTGCCTTGACAAAGGCACTTAAGCACAGACTGTCTCGGTAAAGCAGCCATTAAGATAGACTGCGAGGACTGTTTTGAATGTGAAGCGGGGCAGGGCTGAAGACGACCAGTGTGAGGACACGGGAGCTCTGTGTTTGATATTGCACTTGAAAGAAAGAGGGAGGTGTTTAACGTTCGAGTTCAAATATTACAGGGACGTGGAGTGATTGTGCACAGCCCTCGGACGATCGGTTGGCACTGCGAGGCAAGTGCAGGAGTGCATTTGGTGAACTGAAGGAGTGTTACAGACGCCCCGACTGGGCTCACTTCCTCTGGAGGTTGCTGAACTCCATGTCTTCCTTGCGGCGTTTATGTTGGGCGAATAGGGAGCTGAAGGGGTAGAGTTTGGCTTTGGCTGGGTAGCGCTGGCCTGCAATGTCCACCTCATAGTCCCCACGGTTGATGAAGTCTGGGGTGATGGGCGTGGGGAGCCCCTCTGGGCCCGGCGGCGGAGATACAAAGCCAAGGCAGACGTGGCGCTCCAGGGTGTAGCTGTAGGCGCTGCTGGTGGTCGTCCCGGCTACCTGACCGTTGCAGTAGATGGGCTCGCCCCACCACGGCCACAGGTCCAGCTCGGTGTCGTGGTCCTCTAGAACCAGCATGACGAACCGCCGAGACACACCGTCCTGACGCTGCTGCAGCAAGGCCTCGCGGCCGAGGAAATCTGTGTCCTGGTGGAGGCACAGGGAGGAGACGGGGGAAGATGTGGAGGAACACAGAAGAAAGGTTGGGGGGGGGGGTAAAGGACAGAGCACTGTTAGAGGTTACGTGATGTGGCCTACAAACACTGCATAGCTCTGTTGGGAGCAACAGGAAACTACTTTTCATTTCATACGTTGTTTTTTGATAAAGGTTACAGTAGAGACAATAGCTGTGTCTCATCTCAGAGGGCGCATCCTTTGAAGGCAGCATTCGAAGGCCGAATGCGTCACAGCAGTGCGATTGAAAGGCTCTATTTCCGGAATTTGGAGGATCCAACAGCTGGATCCTTTGCGGCCCAACACATCCCAAGATTCATCGCGTGCAAAAGAACTGGCCGACAGCGGCCGAGCAGGATTACACGTTTGAATCTAGGATTGTTTTGCATCATCTGCGCTTTATGACGCCGATGATGCAAAACAGGAAATCCTCCGTAGACCGTCTCATGTAACAACAATCGGCCCAGCCTTCGTAGAGCGCGTCCTTAGAAGGATACGGCCCCTCAATTGAGACACAGCCAATGATTCAGCAGGTGACTATTCATCTGAAAGCCGTTTCACACCACGAGATCCATTCATCAATATTATGCTGACGTTACGGCTGAGTGCAGCAGACATGATGGTAAACTTGACCACAGCTGGTGTACACTGCCACCTGTGCAGCCCCGTTGACAATTTTTACATCTTTACTTCCTCTACATCCCAGCAAGATTATAACACAGATGTTTAGCAAAGCAGGTGGCATAGTAACTTTTACTATTTTGCAATGATTCAGTTTTAAAGTAAAAAAAAAGAAAGAAAAGTGTCAAATTTAAGCAAGCGCTTCAAAAATAAAAGCTTTATGCAAACCAGGTTGGCAAAGTCAAGATAATGTAATAGATTTATGATGCATCAATACTTTATCACTGACTGAATCTCCCCGGTGCCAAACCAGTAACCCAAAACCACAATGCAATGGCTGACATCATCCACTTGGTTGTGGTTCCACAGATGAACTGGCCACCGACCTTGTCAAACTTCACCCTGAACTCTCGTCCGCACTCCAGCGGGGTGGTGAAGGTGTCGAGGTCCTGACCCCAGAAGGCGAAGAACTTCTCTATGCGCAGGCTCCGCAGTGCGTAGTACCCCGCGTTACGGATCCCGTACTTCTGACCCACGGACATCACCTCGTTGTACACGTGCAGCGCGTACTGTGGAGAACGGAGGGAAACACTAACGTTAAGACCGGATGCACTGTGCGGCGTGGAGCACTTTCTTAAAGCTGACTTTAGCGACCATCCTGTGGGATGGCGACTACATACGTCCGTGTTTGTGTGTGCAGATGTGAGCGGGCCACACCTCTATAGGGATGTAGAGCATGAAACCTGGTTCGCCAGTGTGAGTCATGCTCATCACTCTGATCCCGTTGGCATAGCCAACACTCATCTCCTGTAAACACACATACACACCGTCAATGTGGGCATAAACTGTTAGCAATACCTCCAACTTGGTGCTACTTCAACAATTAATATTACTGCTGTTCCTTATTAATTATTATTATTACATCAAAATGGTATTAATGTTATTGCTAGCCTTTGTTTCTGCTTACCTTACAGAACATGGAGGGGAAGTGGTCAGGTGTCATGGAAACGTATGACAGCTCTGCCAGAACATCCATTGCACGAGGTCCAATCAAATTTAAAGCTGTGGGGTAAAGGATCAGAGTTACAAAACACTTTAGAAAGAATTTCTGATTAAAACAAAAGTTAAGCTTAGGCCAGGTACTTTCACCTTTCAGGTTTCTAGGCTATAATTTTAAAATAATAATAATAAAGTGCACAGTGCCATGGGATAGTTTGGGGATAAAGATCCTCAGTTGGTGTTTTACCATAAGAAACAGAATGTAGGCCTGGTGTTGTTCACATTTCAGACAAGACAAGGTAATTATATGACAAATATACAAAATTACACTTTGGACATGTAATTAACCACCCACGTCCTCCTAGTATGAGATTCTGCTGACGCCAAAACCCAAACCAGGTCACTTAAATAACAGGGAGTGGATGTGGATGCGTGGACTGTGTGGGCACCAGATGGCGACATCACTGCAGGACCTCGACAACAGTGCTGTGCATTTACCAGTGTACTTCCAGCTGACATCCTCTAGGTGGAGGTGTGGGTCATTGGGCATGTGTTTCTTTATCCAGGACCAACAGTGGACCTGCTGGTCTGTCGGAGACACGATGAAGAAGCTGGAGAGGGGACAAAAGTGCGAGGCGTTTTTAAAATGGTCAACTGCAGGTCTGTCGCATTACTGCCTGGGTGCTACAAACCTGTTCTTGCTGAGGCGGACCACGCTGCAGTCGTTCTCGTAGCCTCCCCTCTCGTTCAGCATGCCGGTGTGGACGATGTGTCCAACTGGAACGTCCAGGTCGTTGGCGCACAGATGTTGCAGCAGGTCCAGGGCCTGGTCCCCTGTTGCCTGGGACATCAGGACAGACCAGAAGGTTCGACTTTAACACGGTGGATGAATTACTCATCGACTGAAGTTCGTTCATTCATTCATTTAAGAATGAATAAACTGCTGCTCCCAGTTGACAAAGAATTGCATAATCTGCCATTTCAGACACAACTGAGATGGAAAACAGATGATGACATCCCTCACTAGGTGTGACCAGAAGTCTGGACGCACAATGAGGGAAGTGCACCGGCAGTTTTCCGCCCTGTATGTGACCCTTATAAACAAGGACTTACAGTCAGTTCGAACTTGGTGAAGGAGGACATGTCGATGACACAGACAGCCTCTTTGCAGCATTTCACTTCTGCTCCAACGATGTCAAACCAGTCCGGCTTGTAGAAGGTCTTACTCTGGTCCAGAGACAGCAGATCTGCAGAGACAAACAACGGGGCATGCTTTTGAGAAAATATATAGGCCATCGTGTCTCACTGAGGGATGAGAATATGCAGCCAAACTGCACCAGGTGACTTCACTCATTAAGCTGCATTAGATTATAGGTCGAAACTCACAATGCTCCACTTTCTGCTAAGAAATACAAAGGAAATTGCTCTTTAAATCCATTTTAAACCACAGGGGAATACAGCACAACTTATCAGTGAAATTACCTGCTGCAGTATTTGGTTCAGTTTTTGTTACAAGTGATTCTTAGTCACGTGACATCAGCATTGTCCGGTCTACTGGGTTTCACTGGTATTTACTGGGCTTGGAAATCCTGTGTTTGATAAATTTCACAAAATCATTTGGATCCTCAAGGCTTACCGAAGACTTCAAGATAAAGAAAATGTAGCGTGCTGCTTGTGAGCAATCGTTACCTTTCCCTGGAGGAACAAAGTATTTGGGCCTTTCAAAACCATGCTTCTCCATCCAGCGAGCTCCCTGGGTGTCCAGGCGGTCGTACAGAGGGCTGGTCCGCAGCTGACGCCCGGTCTGAAAGTCCCAGCGGGGAACCTTCAGTTCGTACAGCAGGGCTGAAACACAACGCACACACACATTGAAAACACAGAGCTAATCATACCAAAGCAAACCTAAAAACACTTCATATCATTATGAACGTCCTTTAAAAAGGTGTTGGAAACTCTGCATTATGAATTTGTAACGCATCGGGTGTTAATTGTGCTGGTGGTGCTGCAGGTCTTGAAAGAACAGCCGGATCATAAGGCAAGCTGTGAACTTTTTATTTTTTAATTACCTTCACCCCTATATGCAGTTGTTAACCAGCATGTCACAATGGAAATGATATAGCCTGTAGTGTTCTGTATGTCTCTCTGATTAAAGGATAGGTAAAAAAAAAAAACATTCTAGTCCCATATTTACATTGAAAGAGTTATTTGCTGTAATCACCTCCTCCTGAAGAGATGAGGGTCAAAATCCACAATAGTCTCTTTATGCATAAGTGCATTCCAAAGTTTAACACAAACTTACATGATCTGCAGCAGGAGTCGGTTACATCAAGTGGGTATTTTCCAAAGCAGTGGACGTCAAGTAAAACAAAGAGGAGATTTTGTACTAAAAAGACTGTCACTTTGGAATATAAATACTTGTTTTGTCTGACCTAGACTGCTGAATGAATGAACCCTTGTTTATGTTTCTGGTTTCCCATCACTTACCCTGGAATCTTGCTAGGAAGGGATCTCTTCATTGCCAGTATGGACAGGAGGGAATAACTCTTGAAATGTACATGTGGGCACGTGAGTGTTGCTTTAAAAAGACACACCGAACAAACTGTAACAAGAGTTCACGACTCACGCATGACTTCCATTACTCGGTGCCGCAGGAAGGTCCGGCTGCTCTGCAGGTTGCCGAAGCGTTTGATGTCCAGCGGCCAGACGTTGGCAGTGGGGTAGCCGTAGGTCATCCACTCTGCCAGGTACCTGGATGCCACACAACGTGCCATTTGAGCTTCATTGTAGTGCTATCACGACATATCTTGATCACAACGATGATCAATGAAATGCATAAACTGACGCAGAGTTATTTTCCTAGTCAAATATATATCTGCCATTGCATATTTAATATATGAATAATATGTAGTCAGGTAGAATACAGTGCAGTCTAGTCTTCAAAAAGCATTTAGTAATGTTTGTAAACTGTAAGCTATCCTCTAGCAAACACACTTATACCCATGCTTACTTCCCAGCTCCTCCAGCGAAGGCCAGGCCAGAAGAGTTCATCCCGGCCAGCACGTAGTAGCCCAAGACGCCCGGCGTCTCTCCCATCAGGCAGCGCATATCAGGGGTGAAGGACTCCGGACAGTTGACCAGCTGATGGATCTCAGATGACTCAAGACCCGGCATTCTCCTCAGCAAGGCACTGAGCATCGGCTCTGGAGTTAGAAGACAAGAAGGTTGCTGTGTAATCTATAATAAGAAAGTCTATCAAAAAGGTGCTACGTCCTAGGGGTTGGGGGGGGGATCAATTCATTTAAATAACATGATTCTATCTTCTAATTATTTTTTAACCAATATTTTCATTCCTGAATTATTTTATCACACTGTTTTGGCATTTCTGCTTTATTTACAATACTTGTTGAATCGCAACACATCGAATCAGCACCAAGTACTGTGATAGTATCGGATCGGGAGGTAAGCATTCCTTCCCAGTTATGTCCACATCAATTTATTGCATTTTCAAATTACTAATGTGTTCATATACAGTACCAGTCAAAAGTTCAAGTGAATGGGAAAGTGTGTCCACTTTTGACTGGTACTGTAATTAACAGAAACAAACTATGCCAGCTGTCGTGGCAGTCTCAGTAGCTCTCAACATTTAAAGACACATTTCCCAATAACCCCACAACTTCCCGCCACAAAAGTGAGGCTGCTGCTTGTCTTCCCGTCCCTCTATAGTTTCTTTCAAAGGACGGAAAAACAGAAATTAACAAAACACTCAAGTTGGCTCGAACTGCCTTTGGCCACCCACCACAAACCATCTGCTATTATGTAAGACGTTCCTGCCGCTACACCCTTTTCCCCACGTTGTGCCATAAACACTCCAGCAGGTTTTCCAGCATGAAAGCAAACCAAGTGGCAACGACTTTCGAGTACAACATACAAATGTTAAGCAATGAGAAAAAAAAACTAGAATTAACTGTAGAGCGATCGGTGGCAGACAAGTTCGACTTGCTGTGGGTCAGGGTTGGCTAGTGATATACTGCTGTCTTCACAACGACCTGTCACGCTACATTTTCAGATTACTTGCATAAGGTCAAGACCAGAAGACAGGTGTGTGTGTGTGTGTGTGTGTGTGTGTGTGTGTGTGTGTGTGTGTGTGTGTGTGTGTGTGTGTGTATGGTGAGGTGTACTTTGAACTGACATTGCACTGGAATAAAACTGGCCTCCCAAGAAACCTGAACTGACTCAGCATTTTTTTTTTCTTCCAAAAAGTACACTTTAAATTAAAAATTTAATTAAACTGTGCTGTGTTAAAAAGTAGTCTGGACTACAGGCTCAACCTTAAGTCTAAAATCACAATATTTTATTATAGATGAATAACTGCTCTTAACAGGGCCAAAAACATGCTAGCCTAAAATAGAGGAGTCTAAAAATAGAGATTCAGAGTCCAGTCTTGTTGCCTCAATCCTCTAAAACAACCACGTATACTGTGTTACTACAGTGCTCTTTGGACTCTTTGGGATGCAACTGCATGTTTCAATGAATTACTTTACTCAAACATTTCATTCAGAGGGAGTTACACCAAAACCCTTAATTGATGACTGGAGATTTGTGTCTCCTATTCGATGAGAAACTATGGGACATCTCATTTACAATTTACCAACTGTGTTGATTTAAAGCCATCTTCCTCCTCCCCACTACCTCAGCCTCCTCTCCCTGCATTACCAAAATGGTCCCAGTCCTCCTGCATGTTCTGGATCTCCAGCTGGTTTCGGCCCTCAGTGAAGATGGGTTTGGGGTTCTTCTCGAAGCCCCCCGACAGAATGCCTCCCTGCCATGGCCGTGCGTATATCCTGCCGTCCATATCGATCACCACTGGAGACGGGACACAGGCTCAGTCAGATCCCCTAATTTGCAGTCAACCTGTAACCTCGAACAGCTTCACTTTGCTATAATAATATTCTAAATATGGAGGTTCTTCTCTATTACAGACATCATATTTAGTTGACTAAAGAGTAAGAATGATTTCAAGTCTATTAGCAACTACTTCACGTTCCCCCGTGTGTTTGATTGGTGAGACCTGGCGTGTTGGGTGGAAGTGGCTCCTGGAGAGGTTTGGTGAGGAGGTAGAAGTGCTCACAGCCGTGAAGAGGAACCGACACCTTCGTCTCACTACCCTGGCCCAGCTCGTAGGCCCACTGGAGCAGAGAATGACAAGACAAATATGTCTATCTGCTGCTCTGAACTCAGGTATATTGACTGTGCCGAGCTACCAAATAAGATCAGCTATTTACAGTAGGGACTTAAACTCAAAATTGGGGACTAATTGTCTAATCTATTAGTATAATTTAAGTGAGAATCAGATCAAGATGTATGTTGAATTAACAAATACATTTCTAAATGCTTACAAAAAGGGTTTTCCTTCAGTACGTCCCCGATCTAAGTCGACACTGTGACTTGTTGACGCTTCCCCATTTGTATCCCACAATCCCACTCCGGGGTTTACCTGTCCAGCACAGTTGACGAAATATTCACACTCAATTGAGCCACGGTCAGTCTCCACCGCCATCACTTGACCCTTCTCTACCAGAACCTGCTGAACACTGGTCCGCTCCAGGATCTTAACTCCTGGATGAGATGAGCAGGACAAAGGGGAAGGCAGAGACGTCAACGAAGAAGAGCGGAAACGGTAAAAAGGGTTACAATTGAAAGTAGAATAGAAGGACTGCTTGTAAAACATTTTGTTACGATGGTTCGTTCATGTTCTATCGAAGGCAAGCTGTGAGTTTGAGTCTCTCACCTTGTCCAGCAGCAGCCACAGCCAGGGCGTGGTTAACATCAGGCGGAGACACCACAGCATCTGCAGGGAGGTGGAGCGCCCCCACCAGGTCATGAATGTTAACTAGAGGGTGGAGTCTGGCCACCTCTTTGGGCTTAATGATGTTACAGCTGATCCCCATTACCCTAAGAAGGGGAGTGAAAAAAGATAAAGATTTGGGCCTAATACAAACAACAATTTGATCCTTAAAATGCCTCAAATAACAATCGGCCTCTTCTTGTGCAGAGCTGCCTCATCCAGCAGCAGTAGAAGCTGCCAAAGGTATCTTTACCAAATAGCAACAACAAGTTTTGGGATCTTACTTTAGTCGGGATGCCAGGCGCTTCAGAGAGAGGAAGCGATCCTGATTTTGGGCCAGACACAGAGACCCTGTCTTCACATACCCTAAAACACATAAACAAACACACCGAACCACATATTATCTGACTCAGCAGGTCTCAAACTGCCCAAAGCCACATGCAAATGTTCCAGATGCATTTCCGGAAAAAAGAACTGCACTAATATACAATGTGATGAGTATGCAGTAATTCTTTGGTTAAATGTCTAAAAGCAAGTTGCACTCACTGCAGTTTACAAATGGTAGTAGAATAGATTAATAAATAGGTAAATAAAATAAAGAAAAGGTAGTCATATGTGTCTGGAAAATGTTTATGGTAATTTATTTGCAGTAAGGATGATAACATTAGTCATATAGTAAATCTTTGTTTTCATGAATAGCATCAGGATACGTTAAATATGAATGAAAGCAAGTGGCTGACCTGTTTTGACCCCAGTCTCCTCCTCCAGCTGCTGGTAAAGGTTATTGGAGTAGTTTGCCATTTTACATTCAATGGAAATGGGCTTTGCCACGCTGACAATGCCAGCACACAGTCTAGTTGTTCCTGCACCAAGTCTGCCAACAGGATAACACAGGCATGTCACATGTCAGGGTTGGTGTCAGAGCAGAAAACACTTTAGCTTAAGTTAAAACTTTAACCCCCAAATTCATTCCCAACAAATGGAATTGCAGACATTCATCTCACCTGCCCTGCTCCAGCAGGACTATATCAGTCCAGCCCATTTTGGCCAGATGGTAGGCTACTGATGTTCCCACAACACCTCCTCCACAAATCACCACACGGGCGGTGCTGGGCAGTGGGAGCAGCTGGGAGTCTCCACCGACAGCCAAACAGTGGGGTGAGGTCCAGAGGCCCCTGCCAGCCAATCTGTACCCCGTCTGGGGATGCAGCAGCCTGGGGAGCAGGACAGGGGACAGAGCCCTGGAGCTCCGCACACAGCTGCACATAGCTGTGCTTTCTGCAACCACATACACACTTACTATGAGGTAGGGTAGGTTAAATTGTCAACACAGTAAATGTCACTATCTAATTTGTTTGAGGTTACGTGAATGTGCTATGCTGTTTTTAACCTCTGTTAGCTGAGCTAAATACAGTATTGAACACAACCCCGAAGACGAGGCCTGGGAAGCCAGCGAGGTTACCTTACAATAGTCCTTCAGCTGTCACAATTATATTACAGACTAATGTTAGCTCTGTAGTTATCCCTTTAGCAGCCCAGCTAGCTTTAGCTTACAACACGTACCTTTGTTAATAATCCTGAAACTTTGACTAGAAGTAAAGAGCCTTAGCTGACCTGTATATTCGTAAAGAGTTTCTTGACATTTTGTGTATTTTGAGCTCCTAGGCTTAAAGTTAGCGTTGGTGTTACTGGTTGCTAGCGTACATAGTTTAAGCTATCGAAAAGCTAGCTTGGGTTGATTATTTAGTACCCAGCAGCTAAACGTCAGCTGCGGTGAGAAACTCTTCCCCCGGCCGCTTCCTTCGTAGTTTACAACGACATAAAACTCACCGAATCAGCCGAGTCCAGACGTTGTGATATTTTAAGGATAAAAGTGAATACCAGTGACTAAGTGATATGCCAGAAAGTCTTGTTTGGGTACAGCAGTCAGTACCAATGTCAAACTTGCTTCTATCACAACTGGCACTTCCGGTCTATACCTTCAAAATTAAATCGTTCTTCCTCTTCTTTTTCTTCTTCTTCTTCTTCCTTTTTTACGGCGGTTGGCACCCAGCTTGTTGGTGCATTACCGCCACCTTCTGCTGCTACCTCTCTATTCTTCCCACGTAAAAAAAAAACCCTTAAACCCTTTTACCCACTGACACCCCATCCTACACTTTATCCTCCATTCTTGTGCACCTTGTCTAACTCTACTCCCCTGTTCATACCCTTTAGCCCACCATCCGATCCATTTTTGCCCATCAAATCCTATAATAAATCCCTGTTTCCCTTAAAAGCAAGCAGTACTTTGACTTGTGCTCTCTCACCCATGCCCAGTACAATTCCCTCAACAAAAGTACGTACTCTGCTGACTCTTCCTGGCATCCCTCACAGAGTCCTGTTTGGTGTTTCCCTATCATTTTCAGTGTTTAATTTAGTGCACAATGCCCAACCTTAACCTTGTCAATACTGTTTCTTCTGTCCTGTGTCCACTTCTTACCCTAGCTGCTTTGACACACTTTCCCCTCTCTGACCCACCTTTCTAGTTAAAATACAATCCTTCTGACCTTCTAAGCGTTTTGTTGTAAGGCAGTGACGTGTAATTTATATACTGGCTTCGTTAAAATTAAAAGTTCTTCTCAGATGACTAGCTTGATTGAACTTAAATAAGTTAAGGTTATATATTTGTGGAGGCTGAAAATAATATATTATGTACGCTACTCATCATCATTCTCCAGTCCACTTTCAAACTGTGAGGAAACAACCTCAACACTCCAGATACAGAAGCCAGAACAATCCGAGGACCACTAGATAAAGTCCAGACGATGACATGCCTTTTCTCCAAACTTCCAGTCACTTATGGACAAGTATCTAGGAGTTAAAGAGAATATGAAAAGAGATATGAGAATAAGAAGAAGGGACTTTAACACACTGTTGAAAATATAAAGAGTAACACAACATAGATAGTTCTTATTGAGGGTGAAGGGACCTGTTCTCTGCTTTTACAAATATTAAAAAGGTTTCCCACCCTGGAAACAGGATTTTAAAAAGGCCTTCAGTGCTTTTCTCACACAAGTTTGCCTGAGAAGTATTTCCGTCAAGTGAACTGGTCAAACTGAGTTTCATCAATATCGCCACATACCAAAAAATAATATCATAGAAGAATGACTGTGTCAGTAGTAACATTAGGGTTGGGAATAACAGAAACTGTAGTTTCAATGACATTTTTAATGATAAGTGAGTTGCTCTGCTAAAATCAGTTCTCCCAAAAGCAAGAAATATAGCTTGTCCTTGGAAGTCATTTTTGATGTCAGTCGAATGTGTGAGGAAGACCTCACACAGTCAGTAAGTCTGTCATCATCTGCTGCAGTGTTATCATGAAGCCCTGAAGTGCACGTTAGCATGGAGCAGATTCTTCTACCAGCAGTGCATTTTATAAACTGAATGTGCTTCCACAAATTGCAGGTGGATTTTTGTCCTGGACACAATTAACATTTCACAGTGATGTTCTAATTCAGAATTGACTATCTCTCCCCTCTCTTCAAGGGCAGGGCCCAGCGTTCTCTGCTCATTTAAATTTGAACATTATTAGCTTTACCTTTGTTCTGGGAAGCCACAGATACACAGGTTTGAATTCAGTATATCATGACGTATTTTTCTTGAGATTATATTTGTAGGCAGTAAAACGTTTTCAGTGGTTCTACATATATATTTTTTATTGTACTGTTAAAATATATAAAATGTCTAATTATAAAATGTCTATAAGTTGTAACAAATGGGTTTATTAATAAAACATCTCTCTGGTGTTTTGTAGATGCAGCTATAAGCCGATAATAAGAACACAGTTTTGTCTTTTTAGCTCTTCAGTTTATCAGGTAGTTGGTAGTACAGGTAAGTACTGTTTGGCCTCTGACCTACGGGAAAAGAGCAATCTATTAATATTGACATGTGTCCACTAGATGGATCATTACATTACATTACAGTGTGGATTATTATAAGAGCCCAATATTGAAGATTTATTAACATCTACAGCTGCAGACTTTATGGCGTCTTAGAAAGTTAAATACCCATCATGAAAAGTAACCCCCCCCCCCCCCCTACATCTGCTGCTCTGTAAAAACTAAGAACAAAACACCTCAAGACACAGAATCAGTTGCTGCATGACAAGCCACAAAGTAAATAGTAAACTATTTTTATTGACATGTTTAAATTCAGCTATTTACAAGTTCTCATAGTGGGCAACAAAAAACATTTCACACCATTACAGTTTGAGGAAAACTGTTTCTACATACAGGAATCTGGCGTTGGGACACAAGAGCCAGTCACGGATGATGCTCACTGGTACATAACATCAGTTTGGCAGACCGATCAGTAGA
This sequence comes from Nannoperca australis, assembly GCA_036023655.1. Classification (NCBI taxonomy): domain Eukaryota; kingdom Metazoa; phylum Chordata; class Actinopteri; order Centrarchiformes; family Percichthyidae; genus Nannoperca; species Nannoperca australis. The sequence goes on from JAVQJD010049795.1 coordinate 14,005, forward strand.
TGGTATGTATGAATAGTGAGTGCTGTGTAGTATTTCAGTTCACCATTGCATTTTGCCACAAGATGGTAGTATAGTAAAGAGAATGGTCCCGCCAGATTTAAATCGAGATGTTCTTACACATTTGAAACAATGAGGACCCCCCAAAGCCAGAGGCCTCCATGTAAGAAGATTTAGCACTTTTTACAGATGCCCAGCACATAAATTAATAGGTAAAATGTACTGTCTAATACAGGGGATCAGAAAATCAGAAAATTATGTTAACATTCATCTAAAAGATTACATTAAACAACTGTAAAATAAATCCTGTATAAGTGCAAAACTACCAAGAATTACCAAAGTGAGAGCTTCCTTCAAAACTCATGAGGATAAGGGCTTGTGCTGCTACTCAAATGAAACATGATCGTTTAACTGGTACATCCCATGGGATGTGTGAATGGTTCAGGGTGCCCAGAGCTGGACAGGGGGCCCTGTGGGGGTTAAAATGGTTGAGAGTTTATATAAGAATGTCTGATAATTAAAGGCAAATTGTTTGCATCTTAATTGTAAGGGATGGAAAACAAAACAGCAATTCTTATGTCTTGAGACAAAGAGGACTCTGATAGGTCTTAAATTATGAGCCTATTTTTCATTTTTTGGTAAATTACTAATTAATTACTTACTAATTCATAGGTCAGCTTTGGTGACACCAGTTAAAGTTTGACATTGATGCGATGTGATTGAAATACAAAACAAGATCAATGAAAATACATCAGGAAATAGTTTTATGTCAGTGGCTTAAAGGTGCACTCTGTTAAACTTCATTCTGCTGGGTGAGGTCCTCTGACACGCTGTTGAACTCGGTGGCCCGAGCACTCATCCCCAGATACTGCTTCAGGAACTCACTGAAACGTTTTTGGTTGTTCCACTTGCGGGCTGATTTCCGAATGCCGATGAAGCCACCATACCTCTTCTGGTACGATCTTCCTGGAGACATCAGCCTCCTGTAGCCGTGCCTCCCTTTGACGAAGCCGCCAAACCTCTTGGAGACACCCAGCCCTACATCACCCTGTCCTCTTGCTGCCGCGTCAGCAGCCCCTTCTTCCTGCCTAGCCTCCTCCTCATAATCATCCTCAAGAGACAGGGCATTCTGGGAATTGTAGGCCGTGTTCAGCTGGTTGCCCTCGCCGCCCAGATCCCTCTCGTCCACCCCGAGTGCCCGGGTCACGTGATCGAACCTCTGCAATGCGATGGGCAGCAACAGACCCCCCTCCACCTGCTCCTCCTCCTCAGGAAAAAGGGCCTCCACCTCCTCCTGAGATCTTTTCCGCACGGTACCACTAAGGGAGGAAATTGTTAACGACATCACCTTACGACAGAAGTCCCGGTAGAAAGCTGGGGAGACGTTGCCTTCGCACTCAGTGAGACACACCTGACAGAGGCAAAGACAAGAGGTCATCTTCATTTCCTTTCTGTCAGTTCATTCATATCATAAAATACAATGACCTTACTGTGGACAGTTTTTATTTTGAATTAGAGAATTATGACCTGCAAAACTAGTGACATTTCCATCAGCCTCAGGTGTACTTTGTGATTAATGCCAATTAGCAAATGTTAGCATACTAACACGCTAAACTAAGATGGTGAACAACGTTAACAATTTTATTGTGCGCATGTTAGCATGCCAATGTTAGCATTCAGCTAGCATGGCTCTTAGACTTCTTACTAGATTTACCTTTGGTTGGTTGAAATGGTTGGAAAATGAATTAGTCTCGGAAACCAGGAAATTGTTTCTGTTGATGCTTTGGGGACCACAACTTAAATTGTACTGAGGTAGTGTCTGATGTGGATATTTCTTGGCTAATGAAATTGAAGCTACCTGCATAGATATAGATACCACTGGGGGAAGCAGAAAAACATATGTATTGTGTGAGTTGGGTTACTCAGTGTGCAGTACGTGAAAAAGAAATACAATATTCTTAACCGAGAAAATATGTTATATACAGATAATTCTTTTTGCAACTCATGGCTGCATCGGAGCCTAAAAATCTACGCATTTCCACATCAAAAGTACATAATTTGACTTGAAGCATGAAAAGGACAGGTATAACTAATAACACAAATGAATGCACAATAGCCATGCCCTGATCCTGAAACACCCAAATAGACTGATGTCATTTATTAATGTAATCAATTACACCTGTGTTTCAAATATGTCTGCCATGAGAAAGATCTAGATTGTGTATTAAACAGCAGGTATCTTAAATATTAACCAGGTGCCGTATTACTCAAAGCCAAATACAAAAAGCAATATTTCACAAGGAGACTGTTTGAAACACAACATTGCTTTGAGCACATCATCTAGTGTTTTCACAAAGCAGGCTAATCATGGAATCTCTGGTCTGTTATTAATTTACGAGTGAAACGGCTTTCAGCCAGGAAGGACGGATGGAGATAAAGGAGAGGAGAAAATTAAAAAAAAGAAGGAAGGATTCTAAAAAAAGGGGCAGTAAGTCAGAGATAACCTCTTGTGATCCTGTATTGTCATGTGGCAAGACAATTGTCTTTAAGCCCAATTCAATAGGCTCACTTGAGGTCCTTTAAAATGCAACTATGAACTACTAACAACACTAACAGTTCAAAGTTGAAAGTTTTAGGCCATGTGCACTTAAATGTCTTCTACTGCGTTTAATGCCAAAATGTGTGAGAAGCAGAGCATTGCATAAGCACTGAGAAGAGACACACACATCTGTCCCCAGGAATCAATTAGCCACAACAAATTAAAACTCAAATGCCAAATGGGTAATATGTTGAGTCAGAGACAGTGAAGAATAGGGATGGAGGGCGGACGGGATGAATAGGTGGGGTGAGTGGGGTTTCCACTTATTTTATCCTCAAATTAAAAGAGCCCCATGGAAAGACTCATTTATATATCTATATACATATATAGATATATATATTTGTGTTAGCGTGTAGTCCGGTTTTGTCTGGATGGAAGATTTGCTAGCAAATATTTCAGAGCATGATTTGCTTTTCCCTTATTTCACTCACAAATTTCAACTTGTTATATGTCCCACTTGTGACATACTACACAAAATTATTACAGCATGCTTTTTGATTTGCTACTCTTATAGTAGGAGAAGCACAGGCGTTAACTTTAACTTTAACACTCACTCTGTTCTAGTCAAATGTCCCAGTAAGCCTTGAATGTGTGACAGTGAGTTTGTCTCACCATGGTGTTGAAACTGAGCTGTCTGGGAAGGATGTTGCTGCAGGACAGGCAGTCTCCCTCGCAGTCACTCTGTCCAGGATCACACAGACAGAGCAGCAGCAGAGCCACCACGGTCTTCATGGTCCCACCGTCTCCTGCACAACACAGGACAGAGCAAATTACACATGGGCAGTTCAACAACTTTTTCCAGCGCTGATACAGGATATTGTGTTAACATACAGTGCATCCGGAAAGTTTTCACAGCGCTTCACTTTTTCCACATTTTGTTATGTTACAGCCTTATTTCAAAATGGAATAAATTCATTTTTGTCCTCGAAATTCTACACACAATACCCCATAATGACAAAGTGAAAAAAGTTGAGGTTTTTGCAAATGTATTAAAAATAGAAAACTAAGAAATCACATGTACCTAAGTATTCACAGCCTTTGCTCAATACTTTGTCGATGCACCTTTGGCTGCAATTACAGCCTCAAGTCTTTTTGAATATGATGCCACAAGCTTGGCACACCTGTCTTTGGGCAGTTTCACCCATTCCTCTTTGCAGCACCTCTCAAGCTCAGATCAGGTTGGATGGGAAGCTGGGCTGGGCCACTCAAGGACATTCACAGAGTTGTCCTGAAGCCACTCCTTTGATATGGTATTGATATATACTTCCCAAAATGGGGAAGTATTCTTTTAAAGTTTGTTCAATTTAGTTCTAGCAGTGACTTGCACACACAATAACTTATTGCCATTTAAGACACAGAAGCATAATGCACAGCTATGTTGACTTTGTAATATATGCCATATCGTGCACAAACAAGGTGAGCTGCATTTATATGCATGTAGGCCTCTGAATAGGAAGAGGAGGGGCATGGAGGACAATAGAAGAGTAAAAATAACAGACAAGAGATAGAGAGCACAGCAGATATAACATGTGACAATGAAAGACTTGGAAAATGAGAAAAAGAGGAAAAGAAAATAGTCTGACCTCATTCTGGTAGGAACAGCCCAGTTTGGTGAGTCTGACGTCAGAACCACAACCAGAGTTTTCTTCTCATTAAACAAACTCGTTAACTCCTTTAATTGATGCCTCAATTAATGCCTCTGGCAATGAACTGAGTCATTGTTTTGTTGCTGACAAACACACACACACACACACACACAAATTCACATGCACAAAACATACACAACATTCAGAGACATTACACAGCACACACACACTCAACAACATAACTATTTACACACTCTGTATGCCCACTATACAGTATTTTATTGAAAACACTCAAATACAAATTCACACAGACACACAGTAACACTTCTCACTTCTTTCTTAGCTCTAGGTTGTCATTGTTAATTAAACTGACGTGGCAAAAAGTAAAACTAATTTGTCGTCGATCAAACAGTACTTTATAATGTCTTCGAAAATTGGAATTTATTCAGAGTAATTAAAAACTGATAAAAGTGTAATTGCACTAGAGTACATTCCAATCTCTAACTAGCCATAAAACGGCAGCTCTGCAAAATTCATCCAAATTAATCAGTCTTTTATTGTGAAAACAATATAATTGTGCGTCAAGTGTGTCTTTAGTCCGATAAGAAGGAGAATGGGTTTGTTAGCGAAGGACAAAAGAGCAGAGCAGCCATCTTAGGCAGGAATATTGAAGGACAGCTCAGGGCGGGACAAGGTTGCCAGATGGCAGTGGATTTAGTCAAACAGCTTGGGTGTGTTCATTTGGCTAAAATGCATCTTCTTCTCCATCCTCCTGTCACTGACTCTATACTGACTTGGCTTCCAAAAAATGAGCATCCCTCAGGATAAGGATGAGGCATTAAGGAGACTTCACATCTGCTCATCTCTGTTATCTGCTGAGGTGTGTCCAGATGATGCAGATACGCATGCCATTCTTTCATTTCAAAATGAATGGGGAATACAATAAACGTGGAAGGCATGCTTGCCTTTATACTGTCAAACTATTATGTCATATATACTCTAACAAAGCTAAAAAGTCTACAGTCGTGCTAGCGGTTCTGTGTGGCATATTAAGCAGGTTTAATGTTCATCATGTTTAGCCTCATAGTTCAGCATGGTAGCAATGCTAACACCTGAATAACACCAATTATTACACAAAGTGTGGGTGATGGGAATGATATTAATTGTATAAGTATTTGGTCATAAAGCAGTATTGAATAAGTAAATAAAAAATGTTAAAGGCGCTAAACAAAAGTTAAGGGATCAACAAAGTTACACTTCACCCTGAGGGGGACATGAATGCGAGAACCAAAGTTCATGACAATCCATTCGATAGTTGCTGAGACATTTCACTCAAAAACTCATGGTGGCGCTAGAGGAAAAGTCAGGGGATCACCAAAGTCAGTAGAATTCATCCTCTGGAGAACATTAATGTCCGTACCAAAATTCACGCCAATCCATCCAATAGTTGTTAAGATATTTCAGTCTGGACTAAAGTGGAGAACCAAATGACCAACAGAAAACATTACCCCGAGCCATGCTGCTAGCAGTTGCTCTAAAGGAATAGGATTTAAAGCTAACACTAAGATTTGGTTATTTAATAATAATCTTAACTTGAAACATGAAGAAACATGGACCACAGAATATGTTTTGACAGCTGCCGTTGGAGGTTGGAGGTTTAAGGAGCAGTCTAAGGAGTACTCGAGGGTAAATGCAGGGAACAGTCAACTATTGTGGCCAAGTTGAGTACAGGCAGTTCTTAAATGAATCAAGGAGCTACATACCAACACAGAATCCAGTCATTCAAGCCTCACTCAGGATATTACGAATATAGGTGCACACACAGACATTCACACACTCCCATGAATGAAGTCTTTATCTGTTTTTCTGTCCTCATGTCTATAAAATACTGTGTCAACGACTCATCTTTTCTGTGGTACTGACATCTGCCAGGTTCTCTCTCTTGAGAGCCCTTAAAAACCAATTACTCTGCTTTTAATTAACTGATTAACCACTAAATTAACCAGTTAATTATGTCATTAATATCTGGTGCTGCACTGAGGCGCTGCTGATGGAGGTCTTACAGTCCAGTAGATGATGAATACTAGACCATCTTTAAGAACAAAGGAACCCCTTGCCAATGAATATCTCTCAGCCAGTCTCAAACGGTTACCTGTTACCATAACTACATAAGCTAATGATGTGTGGACCTTTTTACTATCTGAAAAACATTTAATTTAAGGTTACCAAAGGAGCAGTGAACTAAAATGCTATAGTATGTGGTGTCATCCATGTTTTAAAATCAGCACAGGGTCTGCAGTCTGTCTCCTTGGAAGGTATCTCTGTGTGTGGCTCTGTGTAAGTTCAGCAAGTTTTCCCTGGTTAAATGGAAGTTGTACTAAACATGCGAACCACCTTCAAGTTGTTGATTAAAAAGTATGCCTAGTCAACCACGAATAAGTACTTTTAAAGAAATGTTTAACTCCAAATTCGAGTATGATTCATAGTCTCGTCATCCAGCAACTCACAACTCTTAATTACAAAATTCTCAAACTGTCTCACACTGTGTTATCAACTGTTTCCACCAATTTTATTATTGCCATTTTCTCATCAAGAACAGGAAGTACAAAATAAATTAAAGAGTGACTTAAAGCCGGATTATTCACGCGTGGTTGAACGGAGGAGCAGCATGCATCCATCTTGGCAGTTCTTTATTTTATAAATGATTCTGCTGAACTGCAGAATATTACGTACTTTAAATGTAATATCCACCATACTGTCAAATTCAGTCAGTCAGTGTACAGTCAGTACACAATGTATCTAGGTTGAGATTTTCTTTTTACCAACATTTGGACACACATGTGCGTGAACAGCAAAAAAACAGATATTGGACATTTTCAGTAAAGTGAGTGTTTGGTTGCCTCATGACTGCTTCATTTGACAAGTGCCTAATTGGTATTCTGTGTATGGTGTATGCAACAAATTATAAATTAGGGTCCCTCATGACTCAAGTTCAATCTAATTTAAAAGTGCAATGCAGTTCAAACCCAGTCTGTATCCGTATGCAAATTAAGTCCTTATTCTTTTTTTTTTTTACAAACTTTTGACTTTTCCTTCATGGACTTTTCACATATAAAATTCTGAATTCATCTAAAAATTAGGGTAAAAAGTTTGATAGCTTGAAATTAGACTCAACAACAATAACTTCCAACCCTTAAAGGAGAGAGGACCAGCATAGTAACAAAAACAATTCAAATATTGAATAATTAGAGTGTATTTATGATGTTGGCTTTGTTAGTTGATGAGTCAGCTTGACAGGTAATTCAATGTTATTTAGTCTTCTGCTTGGAGACAAATAGCAGACTACTTTATCTGTCAGAAATGTCACTCTGATTGACAACTTGTCCCAGGCCCACTCAAAATACATTGTGCTCTTTGTTTTAATATTGATAGCTAACTGGCAAGATGGCAGGGTGGTCACTGATGTGAAACATTTCAGGAAACTGGATCTATATTACCAAAAAGCTAATTAAAAATATCTAATCTATACATTAACTACCTACCTACATACATTACATACCTACTGATTTATCTGTCATTATCTCACTCTCTCATTTGCTTTCTGCCTCTTTGAGTCTCATTCTCACTCACTCATGCTCCCCCTTTCCCCTCATTCCTCTGTCATACACTTTCTCACTCTCTCTCTTTGTCTTTCACAGAAACTAAATGCTTCACAAAATCAACTAATATCTATTTTTCATGAAAAATAAAAAGCTGTTTCACAATAAATTATTTTACCTTTTACTTGATCAAGATGTCCATAAACACCCTATTGTTCAACAGTAGCCTTGAAAGCCAAATCCTACAGTAAATCTTAATTCTTATTGATAGGCACAAAATATGAGATATCTATTAAACACTTTTCCTTGATAGCCACCACTTATTTATTCATCCATCCAACTTTTTCAACCAAAACTGATTTTAAGAGATTAATATATTGCATATATTTATTGTAAGAAAGCATCAAAAAATGTGCCCAAGCAGTAATAGTGCAACTGCTTGACCAATACTCCAAGCAAAAGACGTGATTTCTTATGATCCTTGTCTCCTGGTCAGAAGTCACGTCGGCTATCCGATGTGTCTGCAGAGTTTTGTGTTTTGACCTCTCACGAGCCAGAAGAAAACTTTTTTACAAAATGTTCCCCATCAGTCAGGCTGCGTGTGACGTGGCAGTAGATTACATGCTGAAGCCATTACAGGAAGACACACTAAGGTAAATCCATATTTGTTCTATCTAATCACCTAAAGTCGATTAATGGTTGACAGGTGTGCTCACACACTCTTACACAGGGGTCATCTCAGACTCATTTCATATTGATTTATTCATCATTGATTTTTGGTTTATGTTTAATGCCCTGTAATTCTTTGCTTTTCGTTTTTCTATTCATAATTTAAGAGTTGTTCATGCAATATAACATAATTGTTCTGTAAAATGTGCCCTGTACTATATGTGTAGGAGAAATAATAAAACTACATGTTTAAACGTTAGCATGAATCAGACCCTACTATTTAGAGCCCACCAATTCCTGATTAGCTATCAGCTGGTCTATTGGTGTCCATTACTGTACTTATAAAAATATAACGATGATTGTTATGTTAGCATTGTATTGTTCACATTCCAATGAGTCTTAACGCTTGTTGTGCTACCAACACTGAATGTTAACACCGAACCAAAGATGCAATATAAGAAGAGGAAACCGGAATCCAAGATGGCGCCTGTTCACCTGTTCACCAATCACATACACCACAAGAGGTTTTCTCTGATTTACTTCCGTTGTAGTTGCACTTGCACATTATGCTGCATTCACGCAATGTCGGCAGAATGTATTTTGTTTCAGCGTGACTGTCAGTGATGGTGGCTTTGCAGCTATTTTGTGATTAGTCGACAGTTAGTTGACACTTCTTGTAGTTCTTTTCACCAAGTGGGAGATATTGTAGCAGAAATTTGCTTTATCGCCGACTCTGAATTACTAACCAGGAGGCTAATACAAATGGTTGAATCTTGGTTGCTCATATTTGTTAATTAGCCTGGTGGTAGTGTCTCTTTCTCTGCCAGTCCTACAGACTATGTTGCCACGAGGCTCTGTGAAGTTTTACAAATGTTTAATCTTGTAAGGTTTTTTAAAATCACAATAAAAGAGAAATCATTGATTTAGTCTCTTTTATGATGGCCACCTGTGGGGAAAATCATTTTGGGGCTGCTGGAGATTTCTTTGAGACAGTACAGCGGTGAGACAACTGGCAGCAAGCCTGACTCAGCACAACGTTGCCAACTCTCTTAATGCATCCTTGCATTAAAATCAGGGAGCGAGTACATACATTTTACCTAACTGACACTTCCAGTTCTCAATTCCAACATTACCAAGATAACAAGAAAAGAAATCAAGCATCCTGAAGAAAGGTCTGAGCATTTCTGCTCTGATATTGTTCACGTGTCACAGAACAATGATTTCATTGACAACAGCAAAAAGAAAATGCATATCTCTGCCCCCAGAATTAAATTGAGTAAGTGCATCTGACAGGAGTCAGTTCTCCTTTGATATTGAAACGGAGAGGGGAGAATAAGAGCACACTGGGGGCAGCAAGGAGACATGGAGAAGGATCTGTAAAATCCTCCCAGCACAAAAGGATGGACAGGGACCCTGCTGTGTGAGGTACATTGTATCCATGGATTAAGTCCACATGTTCATAGCCAATTCTGTACGGCCACCAGAGCTGTACTCACCAGTATTATGCAATGTCACCTGTGATCCAACATTCATTATCCTCCCTCCATTTGCCCCATCCAGCCTTCAAATGAGAATGGTTTCCTGGAGCTAAGGGAGTTCATCCATAAAGCTAATAAGGTGTGCTGTGTTGTGGAGGAAACCAATGAATTCACTGATACTGAGAAGATGGATTAAAAGGGATTTTTAGGTCATGAGACACATGACTGTGGAAATAGGGCTGCAACTAAGTACAGTGTTCCTAATGTGTTTAGTTTTTTTGCATAAGATTAGGGTTACTTTTGGAGGTAACACCAGTCTGTTGATGCAGTTTTTGAAAGTGTAAATATATTGTCTTACTAACTACACAGTGACAGCTAGATCTTCATGAATTTACCCCAAACAAACTGCCATCACTAGCTGCGCTTACATGGAAACAAAACTTCCACTAATAATGAAAATAAAAGTCCAATCACAAAAGAAAGTGCCTCATGTAACCGCCTCAATTGGATGAAGCTGACCTGATCGGAAGGAATTTTTAATTGAGTTGAGAAGGGTGGTGTAAACCATTGATAACCCATTCAATAGGAATATATTTGCGCCTAATAACCATGTAAGTGCTTAATCTGACTGTTTCTCTTCATTTGGAATAAATTACATTACATTACATGACATTTAGGCATTTAGCAGACGCTTTTATCCAAAGCGACTTCCAAAATAAGAGCTTTACATCAAGTGCATAGAACCATGATTGAAAACAACAAGACGTCTCATCAGACTTGTAAGGGCG
>JAVQJD010049800.1:0-13021 GCA_036023655.1 Nannoperca australis
TTTTTTCTCTCTCCTCACTGACCTCAGTGGTGCAGTGTCTCACATTCACCCCTCTCCTCTTACGCCTCATCCATTCATCACAAACAGTCACAGATGCTCACACTCACACACTGAAAAAGGGAGGGAGAGAAAGAGTGAGAGAGCCTCTGTATAAGGCCATTTGGCTCCAGTACCAGTGAGCATAAGGCCATAGGATTAGTGCTGCTAGGTGCTAAAAGCTTCAATGTCTTTATAAGCACAGAGAAAGGCAGGGACTGGCCATATCAGTGTGATACAGCTGGGTGTCTGTGTGTGCGCATTAGTGTGCATATTCAGGTGATCTGTGCAGGTACAAATACTCTTTGGCAGTCTTGGGCCGGCACATTGAGAGGATAAGTGTAAATACAACAGGCTGCATCTGAAGCACTATTACTTGAGCACACTTCAACGAATCATTCCACAGTTATACTCATTGAAACACAGAGGGTGGTTGAACACATCTTTATTGTAATGAAGTCATTTATTGTAATGGAGAGCATTTACAGTCAACTGTAGCTTAGATTCCTACGCTTTTGTCATTACAGATTCCCTGTCTCCTTATCGAGCCTGCTCTCTCTTTTTCTTAGTATGTCTCTATCTCTCTACTGACTAACTTTATCCTGTGGACACAGTAATCTTTTGTCTCTTATAGGAATGAGTTTTGCAGTGACTGAGACATTATTTTAGAAACATGCTGTCATGCAATTAAACGTTTTTAGTGAGGTCTCATAGCCTCTGTCATATAAAGTATGATTTATCAGTGAGAAATGTGCAAAATAAAAAAATAATAAAGATTCAGCAATCACCAAATGACAAGTTTATTATAAGCAGGTACTAAAAACACCTACATCACCATCAGCGCCTCATATAGAATGTTTAATGTTTATATGGAGGCTTATGTAGGATGAGTCTTCTGTCATAAAATATCTTGCCCAATTCTCAATATCAAGACAAGTGTGTGTGTGTTTGTGTGTATACATGTGTGTAGATATGTGTGTGTATATATATGTATATTTATATATCTATAATGTAATGGTTATGGTAACAAATGTGGTTTAATACTACAGGAAACACTTGAACAGCCACTTTGTTAGCAATTCAGAGAAAAGCAACTGGTGTATCTGTTTACAGTGCAGCCAAACAAACTCACATTTTAATGAAGAAGTCAGTCAAAAATAATGGCAATTGCAATCAGAGCAGCCCGTCGCTTGCAACTCTTTATCCAACAAGAAGGATCAGCTCACTGCGGCAGCTCCTTCTTGTTCCATTACTTCCTGCAACATTTAAAACAGATCTGCTGTCAAAAAGTGCAGAAAAAATACTTTTTTTTTAGACAAACGATCGCTGTCAGCGCAAACCTCAGTGACAAATACATTGTGTTTCCTGCGGCTGCAATGAAAGCCACCCGTGTGTTTCACGGATTGGATGCTTTTAATGTGACGCAGCACCAGTAGGAAATGTTGGGTTTATATTAGCAGTAAGTTAATACAGCTCTATTAAGGCTGCAGGACAGTAAACAGTTAGGCTGATATTATTGAGATTAAATTAAAAACAGTAACACTGTATTATAATACATGCATTATTTCCTCTGAATCCCTTGTGTGTGGGAAGGCAATTTGAATCAAATGCAGAAATGGCAGACCCTGCCACTAACAATGAAAACTACATAACTAACTACATAGAGAGGTGATTGCAGAATGTAAAAACAGAATAGTATTGCATACAACATAACTAGCTTTATTTATAAAAATGTTAAGGATTATAACCAAAGATCTAAATTCATTTTATGACCTTATTCACAACCAGTTCCTGGTTCTACATAACATTTACAGTAACAGAACAAACTCCTGCTCTGCACATCAATCCCTAGTGTTGCTAAATGCAATTAAATGGCCTGCAGCTGCCTCTAGATTGCAACCTATTTCATTAACTAATGGTTATCCTTATCATTATGTCTACAATACTAGGAATTTAAACATTAATTAAATAATTTCTACTATAATGGCGCAGATAGCACGAAACACATTGTGCCATGGCTCCATTCATACTTTTCCTACAAGGGACCATTTACGTTGTCCAATATGAGATGACTTACTGATTAGATAGTCAATAAATTGACTAAACTGCATAGTTAGGCTGTAAATACTATACTTCTGTTCTTACATAGCTCATGACAGAGAGATAGCAGTGGCAGATGGCAAAAGGAAAGGCAAATTCAGTAAGTCATATCTAACTTAAACAAACACAACACATGCCTGTGTGCATGTAGCTCCATCTCTTTGGGTCTGACTCCTTTATCTAGCACTGGCTCAACTCATAACATAAGCAGTGTCCATTATCAAATGTGAGGATTGGGGCAAGCAAAAGAGTACTGTATGAGGGAGAGAGAATGGGAGAGAGAGTAATGTAATCCTTTGTGAAAGTGCCATCATATCACCCAACCCCACTCAGTCTCCTCACAAGCTACAGAATAGATGAATGTCCTGGACAATTCTAATCTCATCACACACACACAAACACACACCCACGTTATACACACGTGTGGACACATTTACAAATGCACACAGAGAATTACTCTTTACTGAATTTGATCTTTACAAAGAGATGGTGAATAGTAATAACATGAATGGATGTTGTGATGTGATTGTGCTTGTGCATGTCCTCTGAGACATTTTGTGTGTGTATGTGTGTCTTTGCGCATGTGCCTACGGTATGGTGTGGGAAAATGAGTTATATTTGTAACGTCTAGCCAGAACATCCGGACTTAAGGTTAATTCCTCAGCTTTTAATTCTGTCCAGGTGTCGTCCCGCCTTAACATTTATTTTTGTTTGTCCAAGTGTCGAGTCCTGACGGGCCCCTGGTGTTGTGACGTTGTGGAAAATAAGGGCATGTCACATCACTGTGTGTGTGTGTGTGGATCTAGACACTAGAGTGGTCGAGACACTAGACGTCTTCTAGTCCACTCCACTGTTTGTACACTGCTATCACTCCACATTGATTTGAGAATATGTCGGTAATTGAAGAGCGAGGTCTGACAAGGACTGGGGATGGTTTTGGGTGTGTTTGATTCATACTGTGAAGTTATCTGGATCGTTCAAGTTTGAATTGTTCCCTTTGAAGCATGATGTATTTCATGTTCACATTGAGGATTTACCTTTTGTTTGGTTAAAGGTTTATTCACAGCCATTTTTTTTGCCTATTTGGATTTGACAAGAGACACCATGCTGATTTAATTAATTTGTGTTTTAGATGACTCTAAGGATATTTATCAAGAATTTAATTTGCAACTATCCTTAGGGACAGCAATTGGACTAAAACATGAAATATACTGATTTATCCAATGTGAAATTTATGCAGGGTAGTTTGCATATCCTATAGTTTTTTTTAAATCAAATGTGAGACTCAAAATTATATTATTTAACTATGTAAGTGAAAAGGTTTTATATGTAAATATGCCAACATTTTATGGTCAATAAGTAACTGGTTGGCCAACTGCAGTTGGAATAATTTATTATGTTGTCAGATTATATTGTTATTTGACGAGAGCGAGCCATGTTGCTTGAGTTAAAAGCTTTCTTTTTCCCCAAGTTATTTAGATTCTGGAATACGTGAACAGTGGGTAATGTGACACCATTAATATAATCAAATCCTCAATTTTTTTTTTCTACATCCAAACACGTTTGGAGCCAAGAAGTCACATGTCACAGCTAACTCAGTTCAATCTCGTTGCAATGATAATGATCAAAAATTGGATTGCAACCAGACATTATTGATTTAAAAATATGCTTGCATTGTTTTCAACTAATGTGATGATAAAAAAGGAAATTACATACCAGTGTAACCTCACCATTTTTACTACAGCTTATTTATTTTCTTTAGTACAGGTCTGCTGAATATTATGGAGCTCACATGTTGGATGAATTTTGTTTCTGATCACCATGCATCTTTTGTCCAAAACTAAACCCTTAATATAATATCAAAAATGCTTGATTGTTTCAGAACAGTCAAAATGGGAAAAAGACATGCATTCCACCTCTAAAAAGACTCCAAATTGGACATTTGCCTAAATCTGAAATCACTTGAAATATCATCCGGCGTGAGGTCGGCACAAGATATGTGAAAAGGCTTAAGAGCAATTTTGGTATAAAAATTAGGCCTTTGCCTCTAACTACTCAGACTATGACTTAGAGCAAACACTCACATCCTGTGCTATTTTCATGGATTTAGTTTCATGGATTTTCATGGATTTAGTTTCTGAAGGCACACCGACATAATCACTTAAACTGCCTTCATGTTTATTATGTCTGCCAGTATTTCATTTTCCTCAACATGGATTTTATAACCAAAAAAGGAGCTAAATCCACTGAGAGTTTGAAGCAGAATTGGAATAGAGTCATTAAATCTGGGGTACGGGAGCATGTATAGTGGGATCCTGTGGATTAATTGGACAAAGGAGATAATATACTCCATCAGAGATCTCAAGGACATTGTATATGTTCTTTCCTTTCTTCACACCTGCAGTCACATGAATCTGTTCCCACCAATCTCCACTTTGTATCCATCTCCAAAAATACATAATGTTCTCACGTGACATTTTGTAGTGGCAGGTTGTCTGAGGCTGAAATTAATATTATAAAGTGTCACGTCAGAAAGCATCAATATGTGGCCAAAAAAAACACATTTCTGCCCACGTAATTTAAATAAGCACCTTGCTCGTGTTAAACATCCATTTCTGCGTAATCATTTTTGTCAAATTTGTGCTAATATTATATTGTGTCACACAGTCATCACACATTCTGATATGATTTCTATAGCACACCCAGATGCTGTCAGTTAGATGACGTCAAAAGCCGTTAACATCAACTTCACTCGCTACTTGATTCCCGGATCAGTTCTGACAAAATGTTTTATTTCCTGTCATGCACAAATCTGTGACTGAAGTTTTAAGAGTAAAGCTTAGACATCCAGTATAGTGATACATCTGTACATTTTCATTGTTATGAACAACATTACATGTGTCTCCTGAGTTTTTATTATTGAATCTGCTTCTACACTGCTATGAACAGATGCTTCAATATTTTTTGACACAATAGGAACCTGCCAGGGTGGAACCGGTGCTATCAGTTCATTTGAGTCATATGTGTGTTGGGAAAGAAGAAAAATAAAATTAATAAAAAAATATATGAACATAGAGAATAAGGTTGTGTCAGTGTTCTTGTGTGATATGTGAGATGAGTTTAACTGTGGCTTATGACCCGTGTTGCCTCACGTCTCTCTTTCTGTCTCATCTGTTAATTCTATCTAATATAAAAACATGCACTATAAAATATGAATACTAAACAATAACCGTAAAATGAAGAAGAAAGAATCAGCAGAAAAAAATAATTTGACTGCATTCAAGACATGTTTTTGTTCCACAGTGAGGATTACGGTGGGGCTTTTAAACTGTTAGATTCCTGCTGCTTTTTAATATCTTGTGTGATCTATTTGTGTCCTAAGCTGCTAATAGCTAGAGGGAATCAGGAGAACACAGCAGGGGTGGTACTCACATAATGGATTGGTTATTTTATGTTTCCCCACCAAAAAGAGATGGGATTGGGAATTTGTCTTTCCCTCCTTCCTATATTCATCACTTTTGTCTCAGTTCTGTTTTACTAGAAAACAGAGTGGTAGCACTGTAAAACCCTGAGGTTTGATATTTCGAGGCCTGTGCTGTGCTGGCGGTACCCAGCTCAAGCCAAGACAAGGCATAAAGTATATGGTAAGGACTGAAATTCATTGTAGTATGGAATTTCAGGACCCTGCACTCACCGTCGGCATGTGGATATCACACCGGGTGAGCTGAACTTGAGGAACGCTAGCCCAGTGGGCGAGGGTGATTTTTGAGAGAGCAGCGAAAGCATATTCTCCATTTCACAGTCACAGCTCTGGCACAGCTGTGATAACAATGTGCCCTAAACCCGACTTAGGTTCTTGTTTATTCTGTGTGCCCCACAGTTGCCTGACGATTATTTTGAGAAAAAGTAATTGCTAACAATGTACGTGCACACATTACCTCCCCACCCCCACCCCCCAGCTCTGGCTCGTCTTGGGTGCAGCACAGCAGAGCTGCAGCTGATATACATAATCGCACGTTTAGAGACGGGTGAGAGAGAGCTGTTTTCAAAAGCTCTTCCTCACAACTCGGAAAACAATTTTCGGGAGTTTTCAGGACAGTCAGCCTGCTAATTCTTCATTAATTAGTGAAAAACCATGAACAGCCAAAACAAGTTAATGACTGGTTTTCGGGGGAGGCGGGAAGAAGGATACAAAATGGGTTGCCTTCATGCATGACAAAATGAAAGAAAAAGTAACTGACAGATAACTGCTCCATGCAATTATAACATGCTTGATCATCTATAGGGACCTAACAATTCTCCATTATAAACACTAAAAGCAGTAATGTTGGGCGATGTTGCATAAATGTTTTCGAATCGCGGCACTTGTTATGGGCTAGACCAAGCCTCAGTGGACCAATTTATGCGGCCTTATAATGGCATCCCTAATGCTTCCAAAAAAAAATCAAGTCTGTTAAAAAGAATATTAAATGCACTGTAATATTGCTTATTCCCAAAGAAACAAATTGATCTTTTTATGACATTCAATCTACAAAGCAAGGTGGTAGCTATTTTATGGCAGTTACCATAAACAAACTAGTGAGCCAGGCTTTATTACCTTACATTTCAGCTTTGTGGATAGACTTTTTAAACTGATCCGATTGGCTACATGTGGTCTGAACGTGGGTGTATGCTCGGTAGAGGTGTGTGTGTGTGTTTGTGTCTGAGGGATATTGTGTGTGTGGTCTTTGCCTTAACTGTGAAGTACGGCTGATTCCCTGATCCAGCAGGTTAAGGAGGGCTTTGGATCTGCACTGCTGACCCATCTGGACTGTTTGCCGGGTTTCAGCTTCATCCCTGGACTGCAGTTGGAGCACTGGAAGCTCATTTCCACTGCCTTTACTCAATTCAGACCTTCGGCATCACAGCTGTCACAAAATGTGAATCGTCATTGACCCCCTTAAACTTCTGAAGAATTTGCGTGTGTGTGTGTGTGTCTGTAATCCTGTGGCAGATGTGGTTCTCAACTCTGTCATATCAACACACACAGACACACACACACACACACACACAAAAGAATACCGACGGATAACTCAAATAATTTCCCCATATTTTTCTATGCTGCTATAACACTGATCCTATTCAATCTGTTGTTGGTGACTTTAGCTCCTGTCCAAATCTCGTATCTCTTCTGTTTTTCTGCACATCTTATCCTAGAGCTCAAGCTTGATGTGACCTCCTACACACACTACGAGAGCCAAAGAGGATCAGGGCTCAGATCCACCCAGATTACCACCTTATTTGTCGCTCTCTCTCTGTCTCTCTCTCTCTCTTTTTCTTTTCCGTCCACCAAGTGACGACTGGCTACTCCATCCAGTTACATTTGGACAAGGACAAATAGTACTACTGGCACACACACACACACACACACACAGGCAGACACTGCTGCAGGCATTTGAGGGGCAGGATAATGTGAGCTGACCAAGGCCTTGGTGGCTCCCAGTCATACATGGCTGCCAACTAAAATCAGCTAACATCAGCTCCGCTCCACAGTAATAGGACAAAGGCAGCCTGCTTTTTTCTGTAGCTTTTAATAGGTCAGCTTGTCTGTGTGAGAGAGAGAGAGAGAGAGAATCAGAGGAAGAAAGAAAGAGAAGAGGAAGAGTGTAGTGAGCATCAATGGGACTTTGTGTATTTTTTGTGGCTTGAAGGGAAACACCAGCAGGTAGCAGGGCAGTAGCAGTGTTGGGCTTCAAAGATGACAGCCACCTGTTGCTGGTTGTAGGGCTGGGCAACATAGTTTACTTCAATATGTTTGTTTTGTTTAATCCATCAATGTTAATATCTATTATAATATAAATTAAGTCTATTTCTGTCGAGTACAAGATTCCTTTAAAGGGGAACTCCACCGATTTTACACACCAAAATCTGTTTATAGGGCTTGGGGAGTACTACTGCATGTGTAAAAAAGAAAAGTTATATAAAGCCAAAGTCTGATAAATTGCCTCAAGTGATGTCACTTAAAACTACAAGTTTGAAAATGAAAGAAATCTGGGGGTGTGGAGTTAGAAAGAAGCAAGCATACCAGACCCCTCTGTAACCTGCTGCTCATCTCTGCTTGATGCTAGTGGCTCAAGGCTACATTAGCTGCTGCTGAGATAACGCAGCTGAATCTCCAACTGAAATGTTGGAGGTCACGTTGCATTGTGGGTAATGTAGGTGCCAGGTTTTAATGGCAAAGAAGAAAGCCTGAATGACAGTATCGGTGGTTCTGCTGCAATGACATTAATGCCTTTTAAAATGTGTTTAAATTGTTCAGGTGGTACAATTATAGTATTTGTTGGCACAGTATCAGCCAAAGTATCGCCACACCACAGCCGTCTTATTAACCCGTTTATCCACAGCAGCTTTTTACATTAGAGATGGTTTTAACTGTTGAGCTGTCACTTTCTCTGTAGACTCAACAGCTCCATCTTTGTGTTGGGAGTGGGTTATTAGTACGTCGTCAAGCAATGTAACGTATGGACAGTATACTGAAGTCTGTGTCCATGTTTTTTATTTAATGCTTGTTTATGTATGCATGTTGCCTCCCCTACAGTATGCTTCTATTCCTGTATCTCAGGCAAAACGCCACAAATATGTACCTCTCTTTTTTTTCCCTCTCATACCCTCCAGGTATTCCTGCTGTCACTGCAGACCTCCGCCATCCCACACGCATACATACGTTCATATTTATCTCAGAGCAGCATGCTTTCACTGACCAAAAATACATTGCGATTTTTGTAGCATCACAAACAGTCATGCAGTATATCTGAATTTGACATTTTTAGCTGAACTGTTGGTTGGGAGATGCTGCGTTTGAAAGAACCTGTGATAGACACGTGCAGACAGCACACACAAAAAATTGCACTGAGTTCACTTGACCATTGTTACTTAACTCCTAGTCATCCTCCCACACACGCACAGCAGCTGGGCGGCCAGCCTCTTGACACCATTCCATTTAGCCCACACTCCTGCCGGAGGATTCAGCTAATAACTCACACAGCCTGAACGCAGCCATAGCGCGGAACAATTACTTTTAAGAAGAAACAGAGGAATCAGAGGAAATGAGAGAAAGCGTAACCTTGAGAGAGGATAGCATTTTTTAACATCAGCCAAAATCCCCTGTGCTGAGAGTGATGTAGCAAAAAAAAAAGAAAAATCCTCAGAGTTTGTTGATGAATCTCTCAGCTGAACAGAAGTTGCATTACAGCACACACTCATCACTATTCAATGCCTCATTCTTTCTCTGCAGGCCAGAGAAACAGAATGGAAAAGAAAACCACAAAAAAAAAACACTCCCAATGTGTCAGAAATCGAACTGCTCTCCCAGTAGAACTAAATTACCTGAAGCAACTGGGGATGTTTAAGAAACGCACACAGCCTGTCTATATTTCCCATCAAACACATAATTTGCTTATAGTGGTTGTCCAGCATAACAAGAAAGTGGCTATTGATCATATATAGCTGGAAAATTATTCCTACTGCAAAGAGTGGGGTCCCTCTGCTCAATGGTTATTAGACTGATAGAACAAATATCAGGCGCTGAATGTCAAGGGAACTGAATTGAGATTACATGGTGTACTGCTGGGGTAGGTTTTCTTTACCGTCCACCGTTTTTCTTCTGTATTCAAAAGACATGCCAATTAGGTGAATTGGATCCTCTAAGTTCCCCATAGATTTGAAATGAAACGTGTTTGCCCACCTTTATGGTCTGCCAACGTAAGGCCTGCAGTGGGCTATTAAACAGTCTCTCTGTGTTCTCCGTGTACAATGGGATGTAGTTCCTGATCTCCTGTGACTTCTCCAAAGTGTGTAGACTAAATGAAGGTTTCTGGTTTCCTGGCATGTGCATTGTTACAAAAGGAAAACTGTGAAAAGAAGAGATTGTTAAGAAGCCGACAGTGAGAAAGCACTATTTATGGACTCGTTTATGTATTTGCAAGTGTGCCTGTGTGGTTTGTATTCCTTTTAGATAACACATTTAGACACATGGCTATTTTTACAGTGCTGCTATTATCTCTCTAGAATCAAAATATAGTCCATATTGCAATGCATGTTAAATAGATGTTGTAAAGATTTATTTTTCATGTCTGAAAATTAGCTTTCTTGCTCATATAAGGCTAATATTATCAATACTATATTACAATACTTTTGGCGTGGCTTTTTCTTGGCTTCATATATAATCCAGTTAAATATAACCAACACAGGCCCGTTGAAAGGCTTCCTGGGGAAATATAGGAAATCACTATGATGCAGAAGCAGACTGAGAATATTTGAGAGCAAGTGGATACAACAAAAAGGCAAATCGTCACATTTAATCACAAAAATAACTTGCTGGATGCTTAACATCACAGAATGACAGGAGCAGCTGAGGATAATATTCATTTCTTTTTTTATTTTGTCCTTTTCAGTGATTCTGTCTGTTTCATTTTACTCACTCTGTTTACTGCTCTGGTGCCTTTGCTTAACGGTATAGCAGTATTAAATTCAGCTTACTCTGCCACCTCAATTAGGGCAATTGTTTTTGTCTCTATAACAGTGCTATATGGTAGTGTGTGTGTGTGTGTGTGTGTGTGTGTGTGTGTGTGTGTGTGGTTCACAGTGTGACAACATAAACAAAGCGCATGCTGTATGGAGGAGCTGTATCAGCTGTTTTTGCTTAAGTTAGCGAAATAAATCTCCTTCATTTTGTGATTATTAACTGATGTGCATACGGAAGAAAACATAAATACACAGTGAGACAAGTACAGATGAATATGTAATGACCCACTTTGGTCAAATATTATGTCGATTAAAATATGTATGTATTATTATGTTTAATGTCATAATTATTTGTCTTTTAGAAATCCATCGTAGAGCAAAATTAATAACTTCAACATACTGTAGTTGCTGTTTAGTGTTACTGTTATTAAAATATCTGGGAGTAACGACGGCTTCCAATCCTTCAAATTATGAACTTTCGTGGTAGGCGTGCTTCGTTGTCATGCTTACATTTGGATGACAGATAGTACTTTTAATATGTGTGAATATGTCTTCTGATTCTGAAGTGTGGGAGGCATTTGGAAATATTTGTTACCTGGAAAGTATTTGACATTAACAGAAAGAAACACACTGGGGGGAAAGTGGTTGTGTGTCCATCAGTGTAATGAAACTTGAAGCCCCTAAAAAAAGTGTAGTATTCCTTTATAACATTAAATATTAATGACTTCATGAGCCACAATCAAAGTAAAAAAAAACAATGACACATTGTTGCAGCTAATCTCAGCTATTCTGCAGGTTTGATTGGCAGATGCAAACAACCCCACAACTATCATCAGGTATTATTTTAAATGTTGCTATACTCTGATTGGTGCATGGACGTAAGTAGTATTACATTTTTCCATCTGAGCCCTGTCCAATTCCAACCAGTGAGAAAAGCAAAGAAATGCAGAAAAATGCTCAATTAACATAAGTAAAACTGTTCAAACTGGCAAAAAAATGTCATCTTCATGTATGTAGATGATGTAAAGTGAAAAGAAGTAGGACCAATGGCATTTTTCACAACCTTAATGTTATCATGTAAAGTCAAAAAATACCAAAGCAATCATGCCAGCTTTGTGTGGAATTGACATTGTCACTCAGTGACTCAGTAATATAAGTGCATTGATTCATGGGTAAAATCTGAGCGACTTCACAGCTGCATAGATGTAGGAAAAATAAAAGTGTGTGTGTGTGTGTGTGTGTGTGTGTGTGTGTGTGTGTACATGTATATGTATGCATGTATCTTGGGAATGGGTTTCTTCTGCGGTTTACTGTGGTTGAGTGGAGCGAGCTCATTTGAGAAGATACGATATGAGGAGCGATCAGGGAATTCCTCCCAACATCATGCTCCTATAAATCATCTCTTTAATCAGCCTGAAACTTGCTGTCAGCGCACAGCTGACAAACACACACACATACACAACATTACAATGCAAAAAAAAAAAAAGAAGCCCCCTGCAGGCTGACAGAGTGTGACGGCGTCACATAGAGGGGTAAACGAAGAGTGGACCAAAGATAAAAGTAAAGTGACTGAGTGAAGAGAATGTAAGAGAGACAGAGTAGAAGAGACATAGTTCACCCAGGTTGGCAGAGCCAGTGCTGAGCCGAGCAGTGCCCGGCTGGTAATTGGATCGGAGAGTCTTTGGGGAGGAGGATAGACACTTGGGATAAGGGGAGGGTGGATGTGGAGACTAGATTGCTAAAATCCCTGTCTCCTGAGCCTGTCACCCAAGAGGAGCTACATGAACTATGTTACACACTTATTTAGTTGATATAATTCAATATATAAATTATATATATATATATAATTCAAAAGAGTCTAAACAAGACCCAAACCTAATCATCATCCAAGCACTAACCTAGATCCTCTTTTGGCAAAAAGATCTTTTCCTATTTAAACATATAAGATCTTTGCTGTAAGGCATTTTAATCTGATATACATAGAAATGAAATGTCCGTACACTATAGAGGAATCTATATTAATAACATCACTCTCGCCAGTGTTCAGCCTGAATGAGACAGACAGAGATAGAGTTGTCCAATAGTTGTATTACAGTAATACCTTGGTTTAATGGATGTCTGGTTTGGAATCAGGCTGTACTCAGTCCATTTGAGATTGTGTTGCATTGGAGGGATGAGGTGCACCCCCTCATAAATCCTCTGCTAGATGAGATTGGGGTTCAGAACGAGGGAATCATTGGACAGCAAGAAAGACAGAATGATGCACACAAATCCAGCTGAGGATTTAGCTGGTGTGTGTGTGTGTGTGTGTGTGTGTGTGTGTGTGTGTGTGTGTGTGTGTGTGTGTGTGTGTGTGTGTGTGTGTGTGTGTGTGTGTGTGTGT
>JAVQJD010049802.1:0-11712 GCA_036023655.1 Nannoperca australis
GTCTTGACTCTATTTTCTATTCATTTCACAACGTATGGTGGTGAATAAGTGTGACTTTTCATGGAAAACACAAAATTGTTTGGGTGACCCCAAACTTTTGAACGGTAGTGTATATAGAATTTATCAATGAACTAATTTAGCAGCTCTAAACATTTAATCATTGCCATCTAATGCTGCACCGTCAACAATTTTGAATAAGCAAATACACTGCTCTATATAGCTTGCCAAATATTTCTGTAACCAAAATGCAAATTTTGCAAATTATATTTTATTTATTTTTACTTAACCTTGACCAGGCAAGTCATTAGGAACTAATTCCTATTTACAATAGCAGCCTTGCAAAAGGCAAAGCAAAGTTCATTCACATTTGTGAGCAAGATTAATACAGAGAATACGGAAGGCGGAGGAGAATGTTTCATATTTAGCATGATCATAGCATCTAATTATACTTGGGACTACTTGGGAATATCCATAAAGAAATAGATAATATAATTACTGAAAAACCTTTATTAACAATATTAATTGATTGCTAGACCTGAAACAATCAGTTTGACCAGTTTTGTAGCATAACTGTTGTGTACATTTCAATGTTGTTGGGATAAACAAAAAAATAGCATGTCATTGTCCTAGTTCATTTGATTTAACTTGTAAAAGATTCAACATTTCTCTTCCAGAGAGTGTTTCTAAATTGATCACTGGGTATTTCTGGGTATTTATTAAACTTCAGTTACTACAAACGACACTGCAGTAATACACTACAGTTAAACTATTATAGGAATACATTGAAATCCCTGAAATATACATGATAATATTGTTTACCAGGATAATTCTACCTGCCTTTTTATATAGATATATATATATATTTTTTTTTAAATCACACTTTGCTATTCCCAGCTATCTGACAGCAGGTGGACTCTTTGCTGTAAATACCGCAGCAAAGTAAAGTTCTGCCATGCACACACCTGCAGTAGGACATGAGCGTCAGCTGGGAAATGGATTATTCTTTTGAAGTCTGTTTATTTTCACGCACAAATTCACAACAGAAATGCTCGATCTAAATTTAGGTGCCTGTTCAAAGAAGCTCCGAAACGCTACGCAATGCATCCGACTTCATTCTGCAAAAAAAAAAAAAAAGAAGAGGCACGGCAGAACAAAGCTGGTTAGAAAAGCAGAGAAAAATGCTATTTGTGGGAGGTAATGAAATGCAGTGAATTTTGCATGAAAGGGAGGGTGGCTGGCTAACATTAGTGCCCCCCCCCTAAATTACATCTTAAACTCTAGAGCGTTTCACACAAACAAAGACTCACACATTTGCTGGAAGTTAAATGGGAAGGCAGCAGAGGCTAAAACTCCCTCCCACCCACTCCCATCAAAATGCCTCCCAAAAAATAATAATAATAAAAGGATACAAAACACCATGTCTAGGCCTAATTATTGGTCAAACTCTCTCTCATAGTCCAATCTCCTTCTAAAAAGAATTAGCCAATACAAAAGTAATGTGTCAAAACGACATTCAGTATCTCAAACTTCTGAATCAATTTCTTTTAATAAGAAATAAGTCATAAGCATGGAAAAGAAAAAATTATTTTTCCATGAAAGCCTTTTTAAGGTTAGTCCTCTGGTGCTTCGATACCCATTAGCACAGAAGGAAAAGGTTCAGAGTTCTCCAGGCAGATGAGATAGAGGAGACCTCAGCATGACGGTTGATAAGATGAGAAGACGACAGGAGGAGAGAAAGGCTCCTTCCTCAGTGGAGGCAGGAAAACACTTTGTTAAAGAATATGAAGAAAGTTCAGAAGTCTTTGATGAAAGGGAGCTCTAATAGAACAGGAGGAGAACAAGAACTTGAGAGTGTAGTGGAGGGGTGGGATTAATATGTGTGTGTGTGTGTGTGTGTGTGTGTGTGTGTGTGTGGTGGGGGGGATTCAAACAGCATGACAGCTGATGTAACAGAGCTGAAAAGAAAGGCCAAAACGGGGAGGATGGAATTTCTAGCCTCAAGGTTAGAGGTGTGTGCATTAAGTCATGGGGGGGTTGACTGGAAGGGAACGGGAGCAAGTGAGGGGTGACAGTCGAGTGAGCAGGTTGAGGATTTTAAACTGGTTGGAGTGGAAAGAGGGTGTGATGGAAGTAATTAAATAAGGAGCAATGCTGCCGCCATGCCGCAATTCTTAAGCTATTTCCTCCTCCTCCTCATTATTCCTTTGAACGGATTAGGGGCCAAAGCAAAGCTCTATAGCCCACTTATGCTACAAAGCAGACTTGGAAACAGACTTGCAATCTTACTAAACCACGTTATCCCCCTGAAATGGCTAAAGCAGAACAGCACCAAGCTGCCATAAACATTCAAGTAAACAAAATCAGTCTGACTAAAAGACTAGGATGCGAGTTTGGCTTCTGTTACTTATATATACTATACTTCATACTATATGTGCTTTAAATAAAAACTTTTATATAAAATTATATATCCTACATGTTTCAATAAAAAATGTTTTGACATGCACAAAATCTTGACAACACTTTTCTTCAAGCAAGCATGTCAATAAAATGAGAACAATCTAAATTTCTTTTAAAAACGAACAAACCCAGCCAAACACCCCTAAAATGGAGGCTTAGTGCAAATATAAAAACAACTCAAGTCAATTGTAAATTCTCCAAAACAAAAGGAACCATTAGTTTGCATTCAAGCACTGCCTGTTGTGATATTGAAAATGCAGTGTCTACATAATTGGGGCTGTGAAAAAGCTGAAATCTAGTCAGTCGCTCAGGTTGTAAACAAAGCACCGCCGCTGCCAAAGCTCGCCTGCCTGTGTGCCGTCATTAGCCTACATCTCAGTCTGCTTCCTATTGCCTCCTCATGAGTGGAGAGGGGAGGGAATCCCCTCTGGTAATGATGCCTTCAGTCAGAGTCTTTCTGATAGGAGTCACCCATCCATCACTGAATGGGGTGCAATAGAGAACCCCCCCCCCCCTCCCCCCCAACTCCAATCCTTAACCCCACTTCCACAAACCGAGCTTTGAGAAAAACCTGGTAGCCATGGAGAGTGTTAAAGCCAACGAGAGCACATCAAAGCATGTAATACATTGGAAAGAGACGGTCAACACCATAACAACACAATTTCAGCTCTTTGCACTCCCCATACAAGAGAACATATTGATCTACTCATGCTGGCATTACAAAACCATACAAGTATCTAGAGGATTTGCATTGCCTGCAGGAAGATGCGAGCTGTTAAGAGACTGCCAGACAGACTGGCTGTCTCTACAGAGCTTAGATCACAGTAAGGAGGTGCTGGAGCCTCCATCAGTGTCCATCCTTCAGTCCGCATATAGGAAAACTCAGATGACCCACATAAAAAAAAAGAAGAACGCACGTGTCAGCTGCACAAATTGATTGATGTGCGCTAATGGCTGTGAGAGCCCGGAGATCTACAGAGAAGTGTATGCTTATGTGTATGTTTGTGTTTTTGTGTGTGTGTGCGCGTGGAGGGGTATCTGCTGCTGAGACAAAGCCCCCTATAACCCTGGTGCTCCTACCTCCTCCGGCCCCCCCAACGCGATGCAGGGGTATGATGCCCCATCCTCCGGGAGCGTGCTGTCCTCCTGCAGGATGTTTCTCTTCTTTGTCTGCCTAACTGAGTGGCTGGCTGGCTGGCTGGTTGGCTGCCTGAGTGAATGAATGAGCGTGTGCGAGCGTGTTTCCGTGCTATATCCCAAACCCCCAACCCCTCTTGTCTACCCCCCCCCACACACACACACACACACACACACACACACACCACCCCCCCCAACTCAAAGCGAGCTCGTCGTCCCAGCATCAACACCCCACTCCACCAACCAGACCGCGGCCTGCCTCCTGATTATGTGGTATCCTAGCGACAGCCAACGGGGTGCCTATGGAATCCCCATACAGAACAGCATGCTGATTGGACAACAGGGATCCTCTCTAATGAAGATAATGGTAATGATTTTACTTTCCCCTCCCCCTCTGCTGTAGCCTGCACACTGAATTATTATTTTTTTTTTTTGGGGGGGGGGGGCATCAACCCTCTAACATAAGGTATTCTGTAACCATCACCTAAATTATTATTTTTGAAAAGTCAAATCCAAGGTAAAGAGGTATTTCATTAAAATGACAGCCCAGAGATAGTATGTCTAGTTCTGGACTGCTGAAAACTGAGGGCATCACTTTGCCTCAGAATACTGCAGGTCTACAGCTCTGAGTGGGCCAATTTTGTATCATGACATTCAGCTAAGGACAGAAGCAGTGACTTATGGCCAGACTGAACATCTAACCCATTATTCTACTAGCAGGGCAGTAATCATTGTCAATTTTGTAACCAGACTGATACTGAGGCTAGAAAGTAATTTTTTTAAAGTAATAATTGTGATCCATCAACGCCCATTACCCAGCAACTGCCCGTTACGTGAGGTAGTGGTGAACGAAATCTTTTAACAAAATGTACCCCAATTCTGCTAAAACGGCACCATTAAAGCCCTAACTCAACTAATCATATGAATCAGAATGGAGGGGGCTAGCCAAGTCGCTGCAGGACAGCATCAACCCACCTATTTATAGCAGTTATGGAAATGAAATGCAAAACAATAGTAGAAGATTGCGACCCCCCCTCATAAAAGTGAAATGGGATAGCTTTGCAGTTGAATTTCAAACCTCTTTAATGACAACAGAATTCATTTATGTGGAATAGGGTAGATAAAACCAGAGGATAATGGCATACTTATGGTCTGCCCCACCACATTAACACGCCACCCGACTGTCTTTCTGTATGAAATGTAGCCATTTGAATCATTTTCTGGTGCAATGTGGTATTGATTGGGGCCAACCATGCGTGGACCTCATTGATTATTATCTTCTCATTAGCATATAGATTAGCTGGCGGTGCAACCAGAAACGCAAGCCTCGAGTCTCACACTTGGCTAACAGAGCTGTGCAGCAGATTGGGGGGGGGGGGAATGGGGTGGCTCAATTTTATTTTGGATGCTTGTTGATGGACCTCAACATCTGAAAGCCCGGAACCACTATGAGATGTGAGAATAAGTTAGGCATCAGGGGTGGTCCAGCTAGGCGTTTTAAAACAAACAAGCCCTGCCTTTTGTTCAAAAAGCATTCAGGCTCATTATCAATTTCAAGAACGCAGAGGCCCAACAAGCGCTTCTGGGGAGCGAGCGGTATAAAAATAAATGATCCAGGCACCATATGAGGCTTGCTTTTACATTCCTACATCAAAGGCACTGCAAGCTAATGCACTAAAAACTTTGCTTGAAAATATGTCAACTCCATACTCATTATAATCCATCTGAAAAGTTTTAAATTAAATAAAAACATTTAAGTGACGTGACATATGAGCTATACTCAACTAAAATATTTGACAAAAATAACCATAGTTTAGTCATTAAACATCGCAGTCCTTTAAAATAGCAAATACATTTTTCCCCTAAAAAGGAGCTGAATTCGAAGTGTTTGTCAATTATCTGTTTTCAATTATTTTTGGGTGAGAAGTGCCTATTTATAATGTAGATACTGTAGGTGGCAGATTTGGTGATCCAGTCTGATCATTATTACTGCAACGTATGCATAAACTCTGTAGCACAACAACACATGCAAAAGAAATGAATAAATAAAACACAAAAAGAGACCAACCATGCCCAATGTTTGCATGAATGCAGGGTTTTTGAGTGTGGTGCCAAAACAATGTCAACTAATCAACTGACCAATCATAGGGCTGGGATGATATGCTTATCTCTGAATTTGTGTGCTGATTTGTGTGCATTGAGATTCAATATTCAAATATTTTTATTTTTCAACAGTCACATAATTGGTCTTTTGCCTCTCAAATGTGGGGCTTTGCTGCTTTTGTATGTTTTAAATGATTGAAAATTGTTTAATTTGTAAATTGAATTTTTTTAACGGTTGGTCTGGCAAAACTAGAAATTTAAGACACCGTTTCAGGTATTTTAAACAAAAATAATCGTCAGATTAATCAATGAAAATCATGGTTTGCTGCTGCTGTAAGCATTTCTGAGCATAAGTTCAGGGCAGTCATGTTGAACTTAACAGACAAAAATACACATCACCTACATTCTGGTTAATTTCTAAATGGGTGAGAGGGCCTGCCCTATGAACCTTAACACTGAACCTTAAAGTATGCTTCCACATCCTGTGCTCTACACAGCAGCATTTCCTTGCTGGTGATGGTTGATGGGCCTTGTCCAAACAGGGCAGTGCCTTTGTTAAGATTATGTTAGATGGAGATACCCCCTGAACCAGAGGGATGATTGGTTGGGTAGCCGTAATTGAGCCATCTGACTCAGGTGGACCTTGCCTTCCAAAGCTGAGCAGACTCGCACGAAAGGGACTCTGGCTGCTTTCCAGGTTAAGTGTGCTGAGCGTGTGTGTGTACTATTCCAGAACACACAGACTCATGCTGTGAAGATACAAAGCACTTCCCACACTTCCCCACCTCCCCAGTAGATTGTGGTCATTTTAGGTATATTTATTTAGCATAGGACCCTTCCTGTACGGTGCAGATTGCCCCATGAGATGCTAGAAATTGTTAACAACTCTCAAAATAAACATGGGAGAAGGAGAAAGAGAAGCACAAAGATAGAGTGAGACAGGGCAGCAGGCAAATGAGCTAAATAAACGAAAGATTCTCCCTCTGATCTATAAATACCACAGTTAAAATTGTTCTGGCAAAGCTTACAGATTAGCAGTACGCTTCAATCCAGACTGTTCTATCAAAGCAGTCTCTGAGGCATCACTCTCAGGCGTCGATCACACCAAGAGGGAAAAAAATAGGTCAGGTATGGTGAGCCGAGCCGAACAGCAGCAGCAGAAAAATGTAGTGCTTCACTCACTGCTTTCATCAGAAACAAGCACTTTCAATTTCTATCAACACCAGCAGTGGACCAGGCTAACAGAGAAGCCCCTGGGTCACTGGGAAAGTAATTATAATATCTGCAAAGATGTATTTCTTTATTACCTTTCTAAGGACTAGATGACTTGTGTCTTACTATTTAGGTTAAAATAAAAAAAGGTACTAACTCACTTCTTCATACACACGTACTATTCTTAGAACAAATGTGCCACATCCTGATAGCAGAAAACTTTGGTTACGGCTTAGATTGTTACAGCACATTAAAGCAGATGCAAAGGTCAACGTAATAATCTATAAACCGGTTCCCTGTGATGCATACGAAGGTCATCACTAAGTCAGAGAGCTCTTTGACCTGATCTGACATTTTGTAAGATGTGTTTGACTCCTGGGATTATCTAAATTAATAAAATCCTTTGAAATTAAGAAACGTCTCACATACATCTTCAACTGACACTCTATTTTAACACACGTGGATGGTCCTTTTGGCTGATCCGGACATTTTCTATGGTAATGTTATACCACTATGACTCAGGTCTCCATCAACAGACCCATACCATTGTAGTTGTGCTGCTTGGTACAGATGCAGATGACTACAGTTCACTAAATTTCTGCAATCACTTGATGGGATGAGCACAGATTACTTAATCTCAAAATGTAGAAAAACGTGACATTTGTTCAGGTAAAACATTTCTAAACATCTCTTTGTTCTTGCAGGTGGATCTTTGAAAGGATTTTCTGTATCATGATGACTGTCAGTGGGTGACGAGCTTTTTATGCAACAAAGGGCAATCTTGCTCCCTTTAATTATCACCACGCTTGCCATCAGTGCACAGTTGGATGTTGACTTCACCCATTCAAACCTGGCTAGTAAATGTCACATTTAAACATACATATTATATATATTATATATATATATATATAACAATGAACACACCCGTAATTACAAAAGCAGCTGTCCACCTATGAAATTAGAAAAACATAATCAAGCACGATTAGCATATGGATACAAATAATGACTGCATATCCTATATCATGCACACCTACTGACAACCTGTATGCGACTATAAATGGAAATGCTGGCTGTTGCTGTGACTGGCACCTTGCACGTACAGGCGCACATCTGGTTGAAAAATAGAAGGAAATTTCTGAACGCCTTCAAACCTTTCGGATGACTAATGGATGCAGTGCAAGAGGCAATATGAAGTGGGTATAGATGAGGGAGCATTGGGGTCATCTTACATGTAAATAAATCATATGTCTAAACAAAACATGGCAGTGACGTGTGGCTCTCACCCTCTCGTGAAATAAACAAAATGTGAATTTTCATAACAACACTATGCTAAATAGCCCAGGCCAATTCATTTCATTAGCAGCTTAAAGCATTAGACCAGGTGTCAGCTATAAGATTAGATGTGCCAGTAATTGTCTTTGGCTAATTTTCCCAGGCGGTGTGATCTCAGGTTTAAACGGAGTCACTCTATTTCATAATAACAGCTTGCCGTGCTTTTAAGTGGATAAAGCAAGCACCCGACTGCAATTAACCCCAGTAGCCTTGAGGGAAATATATGCGCTTCCTCTAAGCGTGTTGCTGGTTTTATTCTTGAAATAATAAAATTACTGGGCATGAGCTGACCCTCTTGAAAATGCATATAATATAAAGAGGAGATAGACAATAACTGTAGGTGCTCGGGAGCAGGGCCACCCGGCTAAAACGACCTTATCTGAAGAAAAAGACCATTTTGAAGCTTAATACGTTCAAACAAGCTTAACCTGTCCCCCTATATTTTATTTTCTTGATGTTGTCAGACATCTGTACACCTATAGGGTTTGACCTGCAGTGGTGGCATACAGTGATGCAAAGCATTTCATTTTGAATCACCTTGTGAAGTTGCCTTCTGGCCTAACTGGCTGTAGGAAATGCATGTTAGATAAGCATATAATGACTTATTGCAAGGTGAGTTAACCACAACAACTCTGCCAATTAGGAAGCTGACCTTAAAATGAATAACCTTTTAATAAAACATAAAAAAAGAACATGTGGAAGTTGCACTGACCGGTCATGTGACACCAACAATGCCAGGCAATCAACACTTCTTGTGAGTGTCACTGTACATAGTTTTGGTGTGACCTACTCAGTCATAATGTTTTGCACTATTTTCTTATTTCCTATCTGTATTTAATGGTTTGTGGTAGTTAGGTTATCAATTTGATGACATGGCAGTTATTGTGACTGGTCAGCCTATTACAGTAATGTGACAGGCCTTTGTGCAGATGTGTTTTTGAATAGCTATTTGAATATGTTGTTTTAGGTTCTGGGAAACTACATAAGGTTTGCTGACTAGACAAAAACCATAGAAAAAAATTGACAGATTAATCAATAATGCAAACAATTGTTAGTTACAGTCCAAGTGCATACAGTAGCAAACACACACAACCGTACACTGTGGCTAAACACAGACAAGCTGAAGGGGGGGATTAGCTATAACTGTGGCTTTATTTGGACCATATTCGGGTCACTGGAAGGCCACGGCCACAGTATTCCAGCTCTAGTGGAGCATTGGGGTTATCCTCGGTGGTGACCTACACTTGTCAACACAGCTAAGTCATACTCTGGGCCATGACCTGTGGGACCAAAAGTTAACCAAGAAAGCACCTGGCTAACTTTAGCCAACACTTTTAAAGCGATGAGGCAACGTAAAAACTAGCATCGCTGAAGAACAGACGTTTCTGCTAAGCTGACTAATTTTCTCCACGATAGCTGGTAACGATATGAAATTCCGTCACAACATCGGTTAACGTTAGCGCTACTTTGGTTGTTTTTCGTCACCATACTGCTGCAAATTTTTGTTTTTTAACTGCGTGAGGCTCTGTAGGCTAAACTCTGCCACTAAACTAACGTCAACGTTAGCAAGCAAGCTAGAAACAAATGCTGCTGCTGCCTTCTGATGTTGTTTTGGGCCCCCGAGAAGACGTTAGCTAGTGCGACCGATTAACCTCACGCGTTCCGACACACACAAACACAGACGGTGACTGACCCTCGTGCCAACCGTAACACCCCGACACCCCGTGCCAAGAAGCAAACAAGACGTCGCCTTACCGTTGTCGTTAAGCCTTGTAGCCCCTTGCTCCTCTTTCTGGTCGCTCTTTCCTGGCTGTTTTTCCTGATATTCTACACCATTTCTGGACGGTGGCTGGCTCGCCGTATCCGACAGGCAGAGAGCAGACCAGCGGCAGCGAAGCAGAGGAGGGGTGGACCTAAGGAACTCTTTTCATTTGCATTCCAAACTGGCAACGTGACGCAAATCTGACCAATGAGCAGAGAGTATGTTTTTAGACCCCGCCCATTCTAGCGTCAATCAACAGCCTCCCTTTCCCTCCGCCCCCTTGCCGCTTGTTCAGTGCGCCTGTCAACTGGCGACCAATCTCCATGGTAACAAAGGAGATTAAACCCCTTGCACTGTGTTCTGGTTGCACTTTATCTCGTAGCTGCACTAAAATAGTGGTTTTCAAAACGCAGCTCGGGGCGCTCACATGGGTACTTACTAAGGGTATGTTACAGGAAGACCATGGCAAGTATATGTGACACTTCATTGCCCCTCTTGAAAACTGACAACTCTTTTTGTTGTCCCCTCCAGGAAGGTCAGAGGTCAGGATCAGCACCCACAAAACAGGTTCAGGGTTTTGTTCAAGAGCACTTCAGCAGGATTTTTATATTTTTTTCCTTTGCAACTGTTTTACTTACTTTTAGCTTTTGCACTGGGGCAGTTTCCTTATAATTGTTACAGGGTACAATGTATTGTCATTCTATAATATATATTTAATATTCAATATACAGGGGAACCAAATAATAACATTATTTAGGTATTAGTGTAACAAGATAGTGTCAATTTAAAAGAGAATCTTTTTCAAAGATTTCACTTGGCATCTAAAAACTGTATAACATTTAATTTAATTTAATAAAAGACAAGACAACATCCTGCAAGATCCATATTCTGTATATATATTTACAATCTATCTACTGTCATTATGCTTATCCATATTGTACTTTCACTATTGTTATTTCTATACTCTGACATCTATTGCCTGTCTGTCCATCCTGGGATGGAAATCCCTCCTATGTTGCTCTTCCTGAGGTTTTCTTCCTTGTGATTTTGGGACATATAGATAAAATCTCCACCATAAATAAATGATGTGGAACTTTCTGTCATTTGCACATTAACATATCACTACCTTTGTATATCTTGTTTTTATAGTTTTTGTATTCTGTTCTAATTTTAAATATTTGTATGTAGGTTCTCTCTCTCGCTCTTTCTGTGTGTGTGTGTGTGTGTGTAGCATGAAGTGGGCTACAACTTTAATGTCATTATGCAGCCCTGTGTTGAGGAATGAGAAATAAATGTACCTTGAACCTAGACAAAATTTAATTTGTTATAAATTATTTATGATGCAGTGAAAAGTTTGTTTATACAGTTTGCACCAAAAAGGGCCATATTTTGAATTCCCACCATCTCATTAATACAAAAAATGACCATCCATAATTTCATTTTCTGTCCCATCACATAGAAGATATGAGCCCCCCCCCCCCCCCACCTTACATTTTGTAGTTTTGTTGAAACCTATTCTCTTGTGTCAAGTGTGGTTGTATTCACTGTCTTGCACCAATCCATCAGCTGTGCTAGACAACACCATACAAGCACTGAATTCAATTCAATTCAATTCAATTTTATTTATATAGCGCCATATCATAACAAAGTTATCTCAGGGCACTCAATCACATGGAGCCGGTCGAGACCAACTTCCACACACACAAAGA
>JAVQJD010049804.1:0-10329 GCA_036023655.1 Nannoperca australis
GAAAAGAACAATAAATCTAAGAACAGATTATCTTTGTACATTATTAAATACAATACATTCAAACTAGAAATACCATTCCACTATAGTATTGTGCAATATGCTATACTTTATAGAACCAAAGTGTCATTTAAGTGCTGTTGTATTCCCGGAACAAATGAGTCTTTAGTCTTTTCTTGAAAGTGGCCAAACAGGTTGTTTGTCTGACGGATGTGGGGAGCTTATTCCACCACTGGGGGGCCAGACAGGAGAAATACAAATATTTATATTAAAAAAATAAAAAAAAAATTTTTCTCAAAACTTCTGTCCTGGGTTTTAACATGCACATGATTAACTAGTTAACAGTGGAAGTCACAAAAATCATTTAGTGGTCATATAAATGTTTCCAGATTTAGAATACTGACGATTCATTCACCTCATAAATCATGGTTTTATAAGAAAAAGTATCGATATTGGTATCAGGATATTAGGCTTGGAATTACTTGGTACTGGATCGGAAGGGAAATAGTGGTATCGCACATCCCTACCAGGTAGACCTCCAAGCATATATTGCAGTATATCGGTCAAACACACACACACTCACTCACACAAACACAGAGATGATGATTTCATGTTGATTTTCTCATGTTCTGTGACTTTGGTCTCTTTTTTGATTATTTTTTAATTTACAGTGTCTATTCTTTGTATATTCACTGCAGTTGTTCATGTTCACCACTGCTTTGAGACATTTGTTTACAGCTTTAAAATGTGTTAAATAAGATTTGAATGATGTTTTTTGTGTTAATGGAAGAGCAGTTAAACCAGATCGGTCAAATTTGACTGGGAACACCAAAGTAAGGGGAGAGAAACAAACATAATAGAAGGGTTAATAGCATACAGGTTTTTCAGACTCAAAATTGCTTGAAAGTAGTGTGATATACAATCCATTAGTGGAAAACATAGGTTTAAATAACAGCAGACAAATTGCACATGACTCCTACAACAGGTCGAGATCACTTGTACAAACTGTTTTCTCGTATGTTCCCTTAGGCACAAACACAATTTACGAGTGGTTCTT
The DNA here is from genome assembly GCA_036023655.1 of Nannoperca australis. Lineage (NCBI taxonomy): Eukaryota > Metazoa > Chordata > Actinopteri > Centrarchiformes > Percichthyidae > Nannoperca > Nannoperca australis. Next base: position 1,055 of record JAVQJD010049804.1, read on the forward strand.
GCATGACGCCCACTGAGGGAAATACTGGCTGGCATTCCAGCTGGAAGCAACAAATGGTAACAATGCGAGAGGACATCAGGAGTCATGTGCCCACCGGACATGACTCAGCACAAAGTTACAGGCTTTTCCTCTCCCAGAGAGATGTGAATAACTAATGACGCAATTGGGCTGTGTGTCAAACTGTAGCCAACCACATCAGCCCCTGTAAGTGACATTCAATTACTGCAGGCCCTTTGGTACTGTTCTCAAATTCTCTTCCTTGGACGACAGCATTCTCATTTCCATATGAAATTATCCCATAATTTCTTTTGGCAGCTGACTGTGGCTTGATTTTTTTTTTACATTTTCTTCATTTTCCCCAAACAGGCTTAGCTGAGCCAAGAAGGGGTCCAGGGGAGAAGTTCAAGCAGCTGCTGGAGCTAGACGAGCATTTCAAACTTAATAAGTTTGGATGAAGGGGTTTCTTTTAGTCTGACTGAGATCAACAAGCAGCTTGGCTTTACACTGATGGGGTGAAAAAATCATGCTGCATTCTGGAGATAACAGCGTTTTTACAGAAAAAGTCAGCAGGCGTCTCTTTCAATTTCTAAACAAGAGTTTTGTAGGCAGAGGGAGTGCCAGTCAGCAGCCGTCTGGAAAGACCACAACAAAGGCCGGGAACAGAGGCTGTGTGACCATCCACCTGCACGCATGGTGTGTGTAAAAATGTGTTTTCATACAAATCAGTGGAGGCTGGTCCATACACGTAGTGGAGGTTGCTCCTCTATTTTTGAGGAGCAGGAGGGAGATCAAAATATCAAAAAGTAATTGGATGAAATAATCTGTGAAGTGGTGGTCAAGGGCTACCTTGACGGTAGTTACAGAGGAAAAGGACAGCATTGGATTAGTTATAAGCACACTTCTCTGCCTTTAAAGAAATGTGTTCCCTCTCTGTTGACCTGGTTTGGTCAACCTTGCTGAAGGTGATGGCCTGTGAAGTCAGTTTCATGATTTTCTATTTGCATCCCTATAGTATAATGGGAGACCATGTGGCCTTAAGGCATTTACGCACCAGGGACGAAATTCATACCGTCAGCAATGTAAATTTATTCATATAAAGTCTATGTGTGCTCCACTATGTATGTACTATGTATGTTACTTTGGGTGTTCTATATGCAGTGCCAGATAAAAAGCTACAAAGTGCCTCCTGTATTTGATGATTATGACGAGCAAAACCTGCTATGACACTTTAGCCTCGCTACAAACTACAACAGCTACTCACTCTCCTGCATCTGGCGATGCTGCTCCTCACATTGTCCTTGAGTTCATTGTCTTTATAATTATGTTTTTATTTTATTTTTGTGTCCTTTGTTTGTGTGTTTCTCATCAACCTGTATAATATGACAAACAATCAACAGGTCCGCCATTGTGGTGGTGACGTGACATCCATTCCGCACAATGTGATTGGTTGATGCTTTTATCCACAGTGCAAAGCTCTGAAAAAAAACAAAGACCCTTGATTGTTTTTGAAGATCATAAGATCTAAAAAGATGTATGCTCTCGCTGTAATCTAGAGATTTTAGGTTTAAAACTGTTTAAAAAGACGCTCTGCCTCTGACCCAGACTATAATAAACAGACATCATCAATGTGCCGTTCCCATCAGATAATGTGCATGTGTTAAACCATGAAATGAATAGTTTTCTTAAAGTCTTCTTCCTATTTACTCAATTATAAACCTGCATAAGGCCTGTAGCAAGCCCCCATTGCACACCATTGTGTCATTTTATCAGATGTTATCAGTCAACGTCCATTCTGTCGATAACAATAAGAAATCATTGGGTGTGGCATTTAAAATTCTGCTGTTGCCTGTCTGAGTGCTGTGGTTGTGGCTAAAAACGTTTTACAGCTGCTTGAACTTTCTGAGCAAATGAGTAGTGTCTTGAACATAAGCAGGCAGTGAAGGAAGAATGTTTTAATATAATGTCAATATACATTGACAGTGGTTCAGTAAGGTTCTCAGTGCCTGGTATCACAGGTCTACCTGGGGACTAACCACACAAATATGTATTTTTCAGAAGCATGTAGAAAGAAGCCATTTGTGAATTTTCATTAAAATTTTAGTATAACTTCAGAAAAGCGTAATAGTGGTAGAATTAGTAGTAAAGCCTTTACTAGTAGTAGTAATAGTAGTAGTAGTAATAGTTTCTGGATGCGACTGAGCTTTGCTCTAATTACTTGTTGATAACCGGCACAGTGAGTTGTATTGGATGCTTCTTTGCAGGTAGATTGTTTCATTTACTGAATTATCTTCTTCTAGCACTGTAAGTCAAGAAGCATAAATACGAAACAGAAAATTGACAATAAGATATGAAGCATTATTATAAAAAAGAATACAAATTAACAACATATAATGTACAATATGAAGGAGCTGTACAGTCTTGTGCAGCGGTGTGCATGGATATTAACCAGGGAATGTGCAGAAGTATGAAATTAAAAGAATATTTGAAATGTGCAAGACAGTAATCCAAAAGATGAACGCAAGCTGCGGATGGGAAGAAGCTGTTATTGTGGCGTGAAGGTTTGGTCCTGATGGACCTCAGCTGCCATCTCAAGATCCCGGAGGAGTACAGGTCCTGGAAGGATGGCAGGTTTCAGTCAATCACCTTTTCTGCAGCAGAGCGAATGATACGAATATGTATGCCACTGCCAAGGACAAAGGCAGGCTGCAGCGTACCAGATGGTGATGGAGGAGGTGAGGAAAGACTCAATGATGGTGCACTTCTACACCTTCATCATTAACTTTGGCAGGCTGAAAAGTACATCCTCTTGTACTTCCTTGGTGAGGGAACTAACGTTCAGCTCCCACTTCAGGAGCTTGATGGATTGATGGCTGGAGATGCTGCTGTTGGTATGTTGCGACTAATTAAACATGTAACATGTAACTCAGCTAAACCTAAACCCACTATTTTGGTCCAGACTGATCAATAGACAACATCCATACTGATGTCAAAGTGTTTGTGACCTTAAGCAGATAAAAGAAAGGTCAACATGGCTTTTTGGAAGATGAGATCAATAAATAGTGGGTGTACCACTCCTTAAAAGCATAGTGTAAATTATATAGAAGCACACAAACACAATTTACCCACTGTCTTTTAAAAAGTATTTGAGTGTAAAGATTGATTCTGACAGTCTGTGAAACATTTTAATCCCTTTTTTACTTAATGTATTCATTTATTCTCTGTAATAAATTCTCTGCTGACAGTATAGTCAGATGTATGTATGCTAGTAGCGGCTCATGTATCTAACCTCACGCACAGATGAGGAAGCTACAGAGGTTTGGTAAGATAACTTTTTTCTAATGTCACACCCCCAGAGTCTTCAGACATGAATTCTATTTTGTATAGAAATCTTTAAAATAATAATCATAATAATCATATAATAGTTTGATTTTAAACAAATCATATAAAGCAAATGAGTTAAATTGCAAGGTTATTATTGTGTGCATATGTGGATTATATCATAATATGCATGTTTGATCAAATTGTATAATATTAATTTCTCTACAAAATACCCATTCCCATTGTGTGCTCACAATGAAGATACAAATGTAATGCTACAAATTGTAACTGACTATTAGCAGGACTGTAATCTATTTTTCTAAAATAGATGCCCAATCTAAACTATTTTTGTGGATATGGTAATATCTAGCAAGACAGGGATTTTGTTTTGCATCATAGTTTAAGTCAGAAAGCCAAGTTTACACTAATTCTTGTTGATGACCCATATCCCTTCAATACCCCACACTTCCAGGCATGTTGTGCCAGGAAGTGATGAAGTCACACCCCCCACCTCTGCAAATGTGTGAAACAGTGGGGTTAATTCAGTTCTGGTGATGTTATGTAACCGTGTTTGCCTCGTCTGCCAGTGTGACTGACTCAAGCTGTCATGAAGCTGTCATACAGCCATGCCCTTGGGCCAGCTGCACCAGCTGGATGTAGAAAAGTAGCATGTAAGCCCTACGCCGGGCTTAGCTACGTCCAGCCTTGGACACCTCTTGCACCATCTAAAACTACGATTTTGACTTCCCTATATATACATATCGCTTGGTTCTCCATCGGTTCATTCTTTCTGAGTTCCATGTCTGTGTTTCCTGATATCCTTGTATTCAGGTTTTTCCCTTGAGCTTTTGTTACCTGCACCCTGGATCACCTGCTTGTAAGTTCAGTTTTTGTGATAAATCAACCTTTGACCTGCTGGAGCCGCTTCGTCTGTCTGCACTTGGGTCCTTTCCCTGCTGCCTGAACGGCTAACCGTAAAATAACCTAAACATAAGCTTGCACAAACCTGCGCTTGAGCACTGCGGTGCTCGATTATCGACCTGGACTGTAATTGCACATATGGTACCTCAGACGGAGCAGGAAAGCCGGTACCACTGATGTTATTAGCTGCTTCTGTAAAGGTTAACTACTTCCGCCAAGCATTACGTAAGAGAACCGTCCCTGCACACACTCTTGCCAGTGCACTCTCCCTCAAGATGCATGCATCATAGGCAGTCCCATACCACCGCTGCACCACATCCCTTCATTTCATACAACCTGAACATTAATTGAAAGAAAGCCTGTCTGCACTCATTTTTAGATGTTCCCTAGATGCCCACATGAGTAGGCTACCATCAATACAGCCAAAAACTCCAGGTATGCCAGACACACAGTACTCCGGTATCTGCTAAATGCCTCCTAGGTGCGTGTGGCCTCTTGCTGGTGGTATATGTTTGGAGACAAACAAATTGGTGAGCCCGATCTTGAAGGGTCCAGAGAAACTCGTCGCATTGCCCAGCACGCTGTACTTCTGCTGACGTTCACCACCATTTCAGCACCATGGATAGAGAGTGAAGTCTTTATGGTGCTGAAATATGCACTTGAACAGCTACCATGAAAGGCGTTTTACTGCTCCCTCTGAGTCGCATGTTACATGGCATGCTAACGTTGCAGATTACATTAGAGCAGAGAAACACACTGAATAATTAATCATTTGCTTTTTATCGCTTGCGTTTTTGGTTTTGTTAAGGGGAAAAAAGAACACACCTTCCAAACTCTTTCTAAACTGCTTCTGAACTGCTTTTTCTATTACTTTCCTTTACAAAAGGTGACATAGGCTGAAATCACTGGTACAATGACGGAACAGTTTCCTCTTGTGGAAAACCTGCAGCCTGGTAGATATTAAAACTTTTTAATAGTTTGTGAGTGAGTCATTATCTAGTTCCATAAGGTGCTTTGCGTCTACAAATAGTACTACCTGACTAAGGTTAATAACAATACAAGTAGAGCAAGAGATAAAACGAGGAATATGGGAATAGAAAAGCTGAAGGGGGGCGCTGAGAGTGAGATAATGACTGGATGGGAGACAAGAGAAGTAGCCTAGAATTAATTAGAGTGGACTGAATGGCTGAGTCCTTACAGGATGTTAATGACTTGTATCAGCGGTGGGCAGGGATTAATAACGTGCTTTGTGTGTTAGAGAGTGAGAGATCAGTTGGCTGAATTTGCTTAATCCATTCTGGTATTATATAAAGACACCCAAGCATTCACCATTTACCTTCACACACAGACACACACACACACACAGGATACACATGACTCCTGACGACACCACGGGAAAACTAATCACTCCCGCTCACTGGCGTGATCTGCCAATTACAAGACAGAGAATGGGATGATGAGATGGTAGGTGAAAGAATATGAGACAAGATGACAGGCCGAGAGGAAGACAGAGAGGCAATAGGATGAGCTTTGTGAGAACTGCATCTACAATCAGTGTGTCTCGTGCAGCGGCAGCTCTCAGTTTAGTGCTGCTGCTGCTTCACACACAAAAAAAAATTCTGGCAAGTGGAAAAACATGAAATAATGTTAGCATTAACCGAAGTTTAGTTTCATCTGTAATGAAGTCTGTGGCCGTCTTAAACTTCTATCTTCCTCTATTTTTATAAAGGAGTTGCAAAAGTGCTGACAGAGTAAATCAATACCACGCTCATGCATGTGTGTTAAGTATGGAGCTGGGAGGAGATTAGTTTAGCTTGTGTTATGACATTCAGCACCTCCATATAGCCTTTGTAGACCTCCAAACATTAGGGTATTGAATCTCAGCCACAATCAGTAAAAACAGGACAAAGTAATCCCCACACAAATCTGCTACTTCAGCATAGTAACCAATGCAATCAGTTACCATAACATTTAACTTAATCATTTCATGTTAACTGGACATACCAACGTTGCGATAAAGAATAAAACATCGGTGCTGGGCAGGTAGCGTACAGTGGGATTATCAGAAACTTCAGTGACATAGAACCTCAACAGTTGCAGGCCATAAAACCAAAACCGAGTTGTGCAGCTCAAATAGTTTTTATTACAACTGAAAGATATGATGGCCAAAACTACAAAAATTAAGACGCAGGTTGTGCAACATGTCATGAAGGTAAATTATTCTACTGCAAAAATTATTTTTACTTCAATTAGAAGAAGCTTCAGCACCAACCTACTTTCACTTACACACCTACACTTCTGGAACACCATCAATCATTAGAACAAGTAAAGGGACGATAGATCCACCCACATAGGGATGTGTGCATTCACTGTACTGTAAATTAGTGACTGATTCTAGGGGATAGCTGAAGGGCAACAGCCCCCAACAGTTTTGTCCTGGTGTGAAATACCTTGAGAGTGGGAGTTAGCTGTGAGTGAAAAGCGGATACAAACTAAGGGGATTTTGAGCGAGATTGCCAATAAAAGAAAATGAGAAGCTTTGGGTGCCAATAACGCAGTTAGAATCTAATTGAAAACTGATAGAGGTAGACAGAGAGAGGCAACGCACCTAGAGAGAGTGAGCCAGGTGCAAACAACGTCCTACAGCGATGCAGCATTACCCCACTACCTCTCCCAGTGCCTCTGTGTGTTGGATGCGTGTGTTCACACTAGGGCAACAATGCTAGCGGGAAACAACAGAGACAGAAATTGGTGACGACAGGATTCAGAGCAAACGACAGAAAGAGATATAGACACATGAGCGCGAGAGGCAGGCAGAGGGAAACAGGCATAACATGACAAGCGAGGACACTGCCGCAGCACCCTGAGCATATGCTGGGACCATTACAATGCATAGTGGGTACTGTGCACACTGGGATTTGTGCATCCTGACCATTTTATTGCGGAGAGACGGATGGATGTCTTGGGGGAATAGCTTCCAACGAACACATAACAAGAGAATGTTGGCTCTGAATAACAAGCGCCGTATATAAGGGAGGGGAGGTGTGAAGGTGTATGGATTGTAGATAAGAAATACACGTGAACACATGAAGCTGAAACGGGCAGCTACTGCTAGAAATTCGTTTGATGCGTTTGATATTCTGCCTTCAAAGGCAACGGCCACAGGGGTGAGCCAGAGACGCAGCAAGAACAAAGGAGGAGACAGCCGAGTCTAGATGGACCGAAGGAGACAGAGGGAAGGAAGGGTGGAGGGAGGATGAGGATGAGAAGAGAGGAATGGGAATATCCTCTCCATATCTGGGCCACAAATGCAACCTATGGTGCGAACTTGTGCTGTGTTGCGTTTTCCTGCGTTGCTGTGACAACACGTGGGACTTCTCCCTGCACAGACATGTCCCAGTTATACAGTTATAAGCATCACCATCAGGACACCAACGCCTGGGCCGCTCCGCCTTCCTCTACCTGCATGACGGCAACCTCGCTGAAGTGATGCAGCAGCTGTCCACACAGACAGTGTTCCTGCTGCGCCACCACCGCTGCAGCACTTCAGCGAGGTTGCCGTCATGCAGGTAGAGGAAGGCGGAGCGGCCCAGGCATTGGTGTCCTGATGGGGATGCTTATGCCTGCTGCTGCCAGCCCCGTCTTTCTACAGTGAGTTTGTCGTTGATAAGACCATCAATGACTGTTGCGTTAGTTTAGACAGAAAATGCTAAAGAGGCTTGTGCTCAATTGTAACTGTGGAGTTGAAAAAATTATATATGTTCTAAATATTTAGACTTTGAAACTGAAATATACTCATTATACTGTCTATTTCTGCTTAAAACCATGTGTGTTACCAGTAGGCGGAAGGTGCTGTGTCCCCGGCGTAACACTGGTGATGTGTGCTTGAGTCTCGTGCTGATTGACCTGGGCGCAGCACAGCTGACCAGGATTTATCACTGCAAGAAACTGGGTTTCTATCAAAGAAGAAGTTGAGCTGCTGTCTTCTAATGCTTCAAGGGGCAGTTTTTGGATGAAGACTGTGGAAACACAGTAACGCTGGCCGAGGCACCTTTTAAATCTTTGTTTAAAAAGAATGACTGAATGAATATGAATGACATATAGGAAGAAGTAATATTCTAACGTTACTTGACCTCTCAGTTTCTTAATTTTACTGTCACTCAGGGCTTAAATTGAGGTTGGGGGGGTTGGGTATGGGTGGGGCAGTTTTCACAGGCTTCTTAGGTGACAGTTTTCATTCTTTTGAAAATAGGAATGTGCAGCTTTGATGGTGCTGGACTCAGCTTTGTTTCCAATGATTTCCCTCCATACATTTGGAGCATGTGTGCAACAGCTTACCTGCTGTTTGCTGTGCAGGAAAGCATTAATGTTAGTAAAGCTACCATAAGATCACAAACATTTGAATTAATTTAAAGAAAGATTTAAATCATATTAAAAATAAAAAAAATTACGTGCATACATTGCAAACAGCCCCTCTCTCAGTATGCAGACACTGCTGCTGTGTGACGGCCACAGATATTTTATAGCGTTACAGAGAAGGAGTCTACGTTGTACATTTGTTTGGTCAAAAGTGTAAGAGTTGGCAATGCCGTGAGACTGAGATGAAGTGCTCGCATCAGTGTCCACTTCTTGCTTCTCAGTGTGAATCACTTTGTACTGCAGTGTGAATGGCACATAATGAATGTGTCAATCAAATGAACACCTGATTTATGATTCAGTCACTACGTCACACTGTCTGCTGCTGAGACATCAAGACGTCTAACTGGTGGATGAACTCCAGTACATTCACTTCATACGCGAGTGAAAACGCTGATCAGAAGCAATGAAAAACGTAACATCTACAACTAACATAATGTTAGAAGATCAAACGCAGCATCACTTGCAAGGTGTTGCTTTGATCTGACAAGTCATTCCCATATGATGTGAAGACAGACTTAGTGACTCGACTTGTGTTGAGGTGCTTTTAATGTGTTCATCTTTTTGTACAGACAACACAAACTACCAGTGCTATGGTGTTGCCTATAATCTTTACGCTT
>JAVQJD010049812.1:0-14767 GCA_036023655.1 Nannoperca australis
CTCGTAACCTTCAGGTTGTTCAATGTAAATTTCACAATCAATTGGTGCATGCAAATAAGCAGTCTTAACGTCCATCTGGTGTAAGATGAGGTTTTCTTGTGCTGCTTTCTGCATAATCACTCTTACACTTGTTATATCAGTTGTGGGTGAGAATGTTTCTTCATAGTCAGTTCCTGGTTTTTGGCTGTAGCCTTTTGCCACAAACCTTGCCATGTACTTGTCAGATCCATCTATGTCTCTCTTAAGCGCATAGACCCACTTACCCCCCACTGGCTTCTTCTTGGTGGCAACTGGGAAAGAGTAAAGGTCTTGTTCTCCCTCAGTGATCGCATTTCTTCATCCATGGCATTTTTCCACTGACTCAATTTGGTTGATGTCATGGCGTCCTGGTAGGTCTGAGGTATATCACAAACAAGCCTATAACAGGTGTTAACGCATGTTTGCACTTTGTCTTCCGCAATGTCCTCAGTCTCAAAATCCTGTAGACTAGCAGGTTTTCTCTTGGTTCTCGGTGGGTTCCTTCTGATTATAGTCTCTGTCCCTTTGCATGGATGAGTGTGTCTATCCTCTTCTGTTAAAGGCTTAGAAATGCCACTTTGACCTTCTTCTAGTACATCTTCAATAACATTTTCATCACTGTTGTCAACTTTTGGGAGTACATCTTCAAATCCTATGTATGTTTCAGATGTTTGTGTTTCTTTGTCTCTGGTTGCTTTAGTTATGAATTTCACTAACCTATGTTTTTGCACCCTGTTTGTGTCTGAATAGTACATTAGATAAGCTGGGCTGTTTTTATCATAGCCAAAAAAAATGCCCTGTTGGCATTTAGAATCCAGTTTGCCTTTCTCTTGTTTGTAAGCAAAACACACTGATCCAAACTTCTGCATTTTGGATAGATTTGGTTCTTTGCCTGTGAACAGCTCATATGGCGTTTTGTTTGTACGATTACTGTAGCACCTGTTCCTCACGTAAGCTGATGTCTGCATAGCGTAGTTCCATAACTTGTCAGGTAACTCGCTTTCTATCAATAAGCATCTAGTCAGTATCATACAGTGTTCTCCAACTTCTCTCTGCTGTACCATTTTGGTGAGGTGAATATGGTGCCGACATCTCATGTCTAATCTTATTATTTGTCAAGAGTGTCTGAAAGTCTTGACTTGTAAACTCAGTGCCATTATCTGAACGGATACGCTTAACTTCTTCATAAGGTGCTCTGTCTGCTAAAAACTTTTCGGTGGCTTGGACTGTATCACTCTTGGATTTCAGAAAATATACTAACAGTGCCTGAATAGTCATCTGTGAAGGATTGTGCATATCTGTGCCCTTCTCTACTCTGTGTTGGCATGGGGCCAGCTAGGTCAGTGTGAACTAGTTCTAGAGGTTTCTTTGCCTTTCTGTCTGGCTCTCTTCTTGTTTTCTGTGAATTTTCCCTGTGTGCATACTTCACATAACTGATCTGGCCTGGTAGCATTTCCTTTTATCTCCATGCCTTTCAACATAAGTTGTAGCTTCTGTACATCTTCATAATTACAATGACCAAAAATTTCATGCCAGGTTTGTATATCATAACACATTTTACATTGGTCACCATTTTCCTCAATAATTGCCAAGTAATACAAATTTCCACTCTCATGGATATTTAATCTGTTACCGTCTTTGGTGATTATGTGGCTGTTCCTGTCGGTGAAGCTGATTGATACTCCTCTGTTCGCTGCCCTTGCAACTGAAAAGATGTCGTGTGGATATGAGGGTATGTACAATGCATCCTGTAGCTGTGCTCTGTGTTGTCTTCAAGCACTGTCAAGAAGGTAGATCACTGCCGTTCCTCTTTGTTGTGCTATTCCGTTGCAATTGGTCCTGTCAGCTAACTCCACTGAATGAGCTCCGGGCTGGAACGAGTTCTCAAAGCTTTTGAATTTTTTGATATCATTGACAATATGGGATGTCGCTCCCGCATCCACCATAATGCCTTTCATGTTCACTTTTCTTGATGGTCTTCCATTATTACTGTCTTTGGCCATAAAGAAATGATCATGATCGCTATCTTGTTCGTCTTTGATTTTTCTGACGCCATCTTGTTCCCGCTATTTCTTGCACAGGGATTCTGCATGTGTGCTGTTTTTGCAGTAATTACACCACACTTTTCTGAAACGTTGTGCCCTTTAATTCCACACTTATAACAAGTCACGTTTACATCTTCGTCTTTTCTGTTGTAGGCGTTTGATTTGCCAAAACGTGCCTGTCTTGTATGTGTTTTCATTGCATTATCCGTATTTTCAATCTTTTTCATTTTTTCTAGTCTTCTTTTAAAGTGAAGCCAAACTGGAAAAGGGTTGAGATGTGTGGTCAACCTTTACCCTCCTTAAAATCTAAATGTCTGCTCTCACCTGTGTCAGTGTGGCAGAATTCAGGGGAAAAGGAGATGTCATCTATGGCGACATATCCACCTCTGGCACTGTTAAAAGCCACCTCAAACACCACCTAGTAACACACACAGACATAGACAGCAACCATTAACAGATGGGCAATGAGCAATGTATGACTTTGACCTATTATTCCAGAGAACATACTCTGTGAATTATTAAAGGAGTTGACATATACTGATAGATGAGACAGCTGTAGAAACCAGACAGTGACATCAGTGTTGGGTAAATTCAGGAACATGGGTTAGTCAGCGTGGTGCTCCGTGATGGAAAAGCTCTGTACAACTTGGCTCGACTGAATAGAGAAACCGATCCAGTTAGTAAAGTTACGCAAGCTTCTTTCCACAGCAGTTCTGGCAGAAAGCACAAGGACAGGAAACTGTGGAATCATAGGAAAGAATACAAATTTGAAAGAGCAGTGGCTTTCAGCTATCAAGCTCCTCTTATGTAGAACCAGCTTCCAGTTTGTTTACGGGAGGCAGACACCCTCCTCACATTCAAGAGTAGGCTTAAGACTTTCCTCTTTGTTAAAGCTTATAGTAGGGTGAACCCTGAGGCACCCCTTAGTTATGCTGCTATAGGCCTAGGCTGCCGGGAGACTCGTAGGATGCACTGAGCTCCTCTCTCTCCTCTCCAGTTGTAGACACTCATATCCCATTAATGCTTGTCAGTAATTCACCTTCTTCCCCTAGCTGTGCTTCTCTCGCCCCCCTCTCTTTCTCTCCAAAAGATTTCTGCAGGTATTTCTGCCTCCGGCGCTGTAGAGTCTGGATCTGTGGTTGCTCCTGCTGCTCCGATGTTCCTGCTCAACCGCCAATGTTGCTATTACTGTTATACTGTAGTACTGTATGTTCTCCTTCCTCCTGCTCTCTCTCCTGCCCCCCCCCTCCCTTTCAACCCACATGGTCAAGGCAGATGACCGCCCACCTAGAGCCTGGTTCTGCTCGAGGTTTCTACCAGTTAAAAGGGAGTTTTTCCATGCCATTGTCGCCTAGTGCTTGCTCATGGTAGGAACGTTGGGTCTTTGTGTATGTGGAAGTTGGTCTCTACCGGCTCCATGTGATTGAGTGCCCTGAGATAACTTTGTTATGATATGGCGCTATATAAATAAAATTGAATTGAAATTGAATTAACAGATCTTTAAAAATACACTCTAAACTTCAGGTTTAAGAGAGTCTGATTTGAAGAATGAAATGCAGTTTGATAACCGAGCAGGTCAGTCGTACTTCATGCATACAAATACTGCAAATGTAAACAAACGTCTGGAAATATACCTTTTATACACCTGTATGAAAAGACAAATACATTTTCAAAGCCAACCACTGTGCTCAATCCATTAAACTACCATGTAAACAAGACTTTACTGGCAACTGGAGGTGTCACAGGTGCGAATGTGAAATCAGATCTGTCCAAAATGAGAGTGGTTTTATAGACTGAAGTTCAGTATTTAAGTAGACATAGGCCTACTTAACTGGGTGAGTGCATTCATTTGAGATTTTGTGTAAATTGTTATGTGTTGACTAGTTGTGCCTTCACATTGAAATGCCAGATTCATGTAATCCAGTCCATCTGACAAGTTGTGTTGTGACTTTTTAATTCAAGGGAAGTAAAGAAGCCTTATAACAGGTTCATTTGTACAATAAACAAAAGCTTCCGAAGAGTGAAAAGAGAGAGAAGGAGAAAGGGGAATAAAAAAAGGCTTTTGAATCAGTGATCGATGAGGTGGCTTTATTTGACTTCAAAGACTTCTTGAGCTGTTCAGGCCGAGTTTTGGCTCTCTTTTTGCTCTTTCAGTGGTTGAAGTGAAGCACGTGATGTGCCTCAGTTCTCACTGGAAGCCAACCCCTGCTGTTGCAAACAAAAAGACAAAACAATGCTACTTTCTCTCTGTCTGGCGCAACATGTCATGCGGCCATTTTTCCCCATTCTCCACATTTTCCCCCTTTTTCCTTCCTTTTTGGCATTCATTTTTATTGGTCTCCTTTTTTTGTACCCAGTGCCCAGTGGCCCTCAAGTAAAAGAAGCTGGGATTCTTTCCCCAGTTTCCTTTTGTGAAGAGGTGCGTGCTGGGAATATCTATGGCTACTCATATCAGAGGTCGTGTAAACCCTGCCTTTCAACAGTGTGGTTTTGGCATTTTTCTTTGTGTTGGGTCTGAGTGATGTGGAACATTGTGACTCAATCATGCAACAACTAATTTAATCAAGGAGGCTAACTAAGTTTTCATGTGTAAAGGTTCGCTCTATTTGGGCATGTGAAAAAAGGTGCAAGAAAAGGATCCACCTCCAATCATGGATGTCCCCTACTAATAGTGTGTAAATCTTTAAAAAAAAAAGGGTTTTTTGACGTACTGCTATTCTCTCTCAGTACACAGACAGGCAGGTTTCCAAAATGTCCAGCATTGCAACACCTGACAGAGAGGAGAACGTAGAAGGAAGGTAAGCTAACAGAGAAACCTCTTTATACATACTGTAGGTGTCTGTTGCACATATTGTAGATGTCATCTCCTAGACTATTGGGTAGAATGTATGTATCATCACACTTACTTTTGCCAGGCCTTTGTGTCAAGTGAAGTGTCCACTGAACCTCTGATATCTCTGTGGAGAGGGCAAGAGAAACAGAGTTTCCCTGCAGGTATCAAACACCCTTATACATGTACACAGGTATACATGATAATATAATATCATGCTTTCCTTAACATACTTCACCAATCTAACTCATATACATTATATTGTAGTCATTGTGCCTGATGTCTGTGTAACATGAGCCAAAAAGAGGCCATAGTTTATTATCTAAGGTTCCTCTTTTCCAGTTTATGATTTTTAAAATTATTTATTTATAAGGATCACATCCATTTAAACTCTCATTTTCACACATATTTTAAATCCCAGAGCATCTAAAAGCAGCAAATTTTAATGATGGCAATATTTCATTTGATTATATTTATGATTCAATGAAATATGTTTAATTTTAGATACCTAAAAATACCCAATTGTTAATATCAATTGTTAACTAAAAATGATGATCCATTGACATATTTATGAAGCGTTAGCATCATGAATGTCTTTGATCTCTCACACACTGTGATCATCTCCTTCACTTCATAAACCTGTCTTCTTCTCACATCACAAGTCTGCTTCACACATGGCAAAGAGACTTTTAAAGACACTTTAAATTTCGGATACATTTACACTATTTAGCGTAATACCAGTCTGAACATGTGCAAGTGAACACAGAAACCTCAACTTCCTTCCTGTTTTCCTCTGATTACTCACCTCAGAGGATGTGTGTTACTTTTTTCATGCTGGGTGATTCACCCACTTTAACAGCTACCATTCAAGACCCTGGGGAGGGGTTCCTTAAAATGTCTTCTTTAAAATGAATTCAGGTAAATCAAACTTAATCATAGGCTCCATCATTCTGAAGTTTAAACAATGTGGGCAATCCCTACACCTTCCGGTTCCTGTGATAATAAAAAGACATGATGCAATTTGAAAACAGCATCAGCAGTCAATGATCTATAATTTCGCAATGCCTTTAAGTTTGAGGGTTTTCGAGTGGGAGTGGGCTGTCACGTTGAAATGTTCACACACTGTATGAGGTAATCTAGGCTGCGTTTGAGAGCATATTTCATACCAAAAGGCTTTATAGGAGGGAATGCTAATTTCCCTGGCAAACTGAACCCACAAGCTGCAGCGCTGAACACCATCCAATAAGTCTGTGACTCAAAGCACATAGCCTGCTTCCAAATTACAAATCACTTTATGAATATATGTATAGTTATTACTGAAACCTACGCACAGGTCCAGTACGAAGCCGAGATTTTACTCCTCTGAGCGCTTTGGTGCAAACAACTTTGGCATGTCAGGAATCGAATCGAATATTGCTTCCTATTCCATAATATGCTTGTCCATATCCACGTATATAGATAAAAGAGGCAATGATTTTATGAAGCCTGACAATCACCAACCTATGACTGGCATGGGAAAGCACTGACGATAACAAGAGCCTATCAATACTCCTCACAAGCTGCAGCAGAGTAGAGAAGTTGTGGGCAGCAGTCACAATCCATTTGGTAACTACAAACTTACTCCTAGGTGGAGAGCCTTTGACAAAATCACTGGGAAGATCCTGACATTAAAACAGCGCAGGAACAACCAGTGTTTATGCTGTTGTCATTAAAAAGTAAAGAAGTAGCTACAAAAACTGTACCAAATGCCCCATCAATGTAAATAATATTGCGTACAGTTTGTTGTGTGCACCATCGTGCACAATTGCTTGTGGTCTATAAAGGTTGAAGGTTACAGGGCTGTTTTGCAAATCAAGGTTGCGGAAAACGTTAGCTTCACAAATGGAAAAGGAACAAGATCTAAAATAGAATGTGGCCTGTGCTTTATTTTATTTTATTTTTTTGAAGGCAATCAAAACAAATGCATGCTGATGGGCGGAATGTATGAGGTACAGGTCTGCTCTAGCATTTGACTATTTTGCTTTGACTCAAATATCTCCTGCTATGGATACAGTGGGGGACAACTGAGTGCATGGAGCATTGTATAACAGTTCAGTGCAGTGTAGATGAATATTATTCAATACCACTGAAACCCAAATCAGTGGTAGAATTGTATTATGTCATACACAGTGTTGGCACCATATCAATCAGACAGTAATATGTTAGTGAAATCGACATATTTTCTAGTATTGCTATTATTGTGACATCCTACATATCACTGCAGTAAACTATAACACCAACATTATGAAAATGACTGAAAAGAAGTAATTTTGTCCAAATTCAGATTCATGACAATGTGTTTGGGGGTTGAAGTAATAGAAAGTGTGCATCCTGGTCATAGTTCAGAATTATGCTGCCACCTCACAGAACGTCTCTCCTGCGTGGCTCCTCACAGCCTGGCCAGCCGAAGAATTAATCACACTGGACAAAGGAGGTTGTATCAGTGTCTGGTTCAAAAGTAATTTAGCCGACTTCGCTAACATGCAGCTCCAAAGCAGAGACCTTTGGAGCAGCTAACAAAAACGCTGCTGTGCTCTTCGTTTCTATCACCCGTTTCTGTTTTGTAGTAACTTACAGACAAGACTCGGCTTGTAAAAGTGTAAAACCTGTCATGCTGTTATCCTGCGTTATTGTGTGTACAGTAACACAGCTAAAACAAATATGACTTGGGGGCTTTCCAACGGATTACTCAAATCATCAATGAATGGGGCAGTCTTTACCATTAGAGCTCTGTGTGAATAAAGCATTGCGGACAATGACACATCAAAGCTATAGACAGGAAATTCTTTTATAGGTACAGCACACTAACAGTGACTCGTTTCCTGGCCTATTATCATCTGCACAGATGTGACACTGAGGGATGGAGAAGAGTGGAGTAGACTAGAGCTCTACAACATACAACACGTTTTAGTCTACGTTCACGCTGCTGCTTAAAGCATCTCAACTTTTATTCCCTTTGCCAGTTACACACATCTGACATGTTCTGATCAGTGTGGACTGTTGTTGTTTATACTGCTGAGATGCTTTTCATCAATGTACTCCAGAGTTCTTCTGGTTTGGACCGCATTGCCTCAGTAGAGAGAGAACCACAAAGGGCAGTAGGTAGTCTTCCATGAGGCAAATAGGTCCACTTCTGCATTTGTAAACCACTCCTAGGCTCAAAATGTCAGGTTGAAGTCGCTGTTCAAATAGTAAAAAACCCAAATCTGGATATGAAGTTGGCACATGTTTTGAATGTCATGGATATGTAAAGCTTTCAGAATGCAAAAGTGGGGTGGATTGTTTGCTGGTGCCCACCACCACTGTCTTTCGTCTGCGCAGAGAGAATTTCCCTCTTAGAAGCAGCTTGGAATACACAAAGCACAAAATCTGTGTCCAGTTTTCAGTTGTTGTGACATGTGTCATCCAGAGCCCACGTGCCATCTACTGTATTTTATGACACGAGTTACTTTCATCCTATCAGGGAAATGTCTGTGAAAACCACAAAGCAGAGCACTCACCCAAGCAGCAAGTCCAGCAAAAAACAGGCAGGGAGCGGCTGTGGTCAACGGTACACTGATCAGCTAGGATGTTAAGCAGGGAAAAGGCAGACAGCTAAGCCATCCCAGAGGTGTGATTCAGGATCAGAGTATGTCATACCATCATGGGTCAGGATGGAATACTGGGCAGCATGGGAGTGGATCATTATCCGGGATGCTGAAGTGGCATGATCATCTGTATGTATATCTAAAGCACTTGGAATATCTGCTGTGTTTCAAAGATGCCATACAGAAAAACTTACCTCGTATTATGTTGCCAAGTAAAGTTCATTTCACTATACAAAGATGAGCTTACCGTCAAGGTCTTATGACCTAAAACAATGTTTGGCCACCTTTTCATACACAAGAAATAACAATTAACTTGCAATCAACATGCTCTGTTTCCCATTTATTTTGTGATAGATAAATGCCCTGCAATGTAATTATACCTGTCAGAGAAAAAGTACAAACAGCAAGTTTGCCCTCTGTGTGGGCGGCGCCAAGATGTGATTGATCTATTTATCTGATGCTAAGAGAACTCAGTTGCATTTTTCCCACCTCTCTCTCTAATCTGCTGTTATATTAAGCAGGTAAAGACACGTTTGACGTCCTTATCGCTGCATCTCGGCGTTATGTCTTTGCTCTATAAATCATTGTCTCTGTAATCAAATTGAGATCTCACCGAAAACACGTTGTATTTAACAGTTCTCCTCTATTGCCTTTGTGATGTGGGAAATTAAATGAATGATTTACTTAACAGTATCACCTTTATTCTTCTATTTTACTTTATTTTACATGCTACAATGTGTATGTGAACAGGAGTACAAGCACAAACACAACTTCTAGCCGTCAAAGGTGGAATTCTGCAAACTGTACACATCTCGCATTCATCGCAAATCCTGATGCAGATTATCTGAAAACAAGAAGTGATAAAAATAAGAATTTGCTTGCAAAAGAGAATTTCACTTTATATTATGACTTGTAAGACCACAATATCCCTATACCATATTGAGGCCCTGGGAGTCTGGGTAGACCTTTTTTCTCAGCCTACTTAGGACATCTGCCAACAGAGGGATTGTCCAGTATCAGGGTCTCTTCAGAAACCTGGAGCCAGACCTCTATGTTGGACGAAGTAACTCCACTGAAGTTACTGTAGAGCTTGAGTTTCCAAAGCTCGAGTGGAAAATGAGGCCTTTATCATGAAAAGGAGACCACACAAGAGCCACATAGGTATTAAACTTTCCCTCTAAAAGTTTATTGAGTTATTTTGGTTGCAACATTGCAATACCCAGCCCAGTATGGGCCCCCCAAAAATAGGAACCAGCGTAGTTGTTTTAACGTGTGATCTCGCAATAAAACCAGCTCCCTGAAGCAGCAATATGCTGGGCAGGTAAATGCTAGCAGGGAATCCTCAGGATATTTCACTGTGTGAAGGGGTTTCCCATAGTTCAGGAAGTACAGAAGCTGACGCACATCAGGCCTGCCCATCCGTCTTTTGGCTGCTGTATTTCTCTCACCCTCTCCAGCTTTAGTGGGCCACTGAGGCTTCCCAGTCAACAACTTTGAGCCAGTTTCAAATGACATAATTCCTCAGTCCCTTTTCATGTTGGATCATTAGTTGTTAAGTCAAACCTTTGACCAGGGGTCCTGGAGAGGTTGAAAAGAAAATGGGACCTGTAAGAAATCTCCCAGCATGGACACTGGCATGCTGTACGGACATATGAAAGAATAGTATGCCTTCTCATTCTCAACTTGGCGTGCTCTCAAGGGGATTTATGTTTGGTTAGGCTTATTTCATGCTGCTAATAGTGGGATAGCAATTGGGGGATCACCCATCGCTTCCCCATGACAGTCATGGTAATACGCTGCTATAATTAGACGATGAACCCTTGATGAGTGCGATCCCATATAACTACATCCACCAGACTGACATCATGACATAACCAATGATGTCACTTATCACACAAGAGGATTTCACAAGGGCGTCGGTGTCATCTCCTTACCAAGATGGAAATCCCTGGTCATCTTTAGCATGTTGACTTCTTATCCTACTGCCTATAGTATTTAAACCAAAAGGATAGAGGGTAATTATACAGAATAGCTTCAAAGAAAGAGAACTTACGTCCCAAAACATAACATTGTGATTTGATAAATCATTTCCTAACTTCCCAGGATTGTAAAAAAGTATTATGAAATCCCATATCCATATGCAAGCAAAACGACACAAACATACTGTATACATTCAATAGAAAAAGTTCCCAAAGCCTTAAGTATCTCTTATATTACACAAATATGTGCACTGCTAATGCTCAAATAATTGTTTACTTTCCCAAGGCAGTAATGGAAAAGCCAGTTCTTTGGCAGTGAAGGTGGAGAGCTGGACAGATGTTGACTTCATGATGAACATAGAGGCCCCAGGTTAATGAGAACAGGGGGTTAGAGTTGTAGAGTAGGCATGGGCGGGTGAAGGGGTAGCTTCACCCAGTACCAGATGAGGTCTCTAACTCAGGAGGAGACTCATATACCTATGGAAGAGAGATGGGAGATAATCAAGCAGCTCTCCTGCATAGCACACTGAGGCAGGGATGAATCAATTCTCTTCTTAAGGTAATAGCATGCAGTTTTAGTCAAAAAGTGACTATTTCCTCTACAGATGCCACTACACATTTTTCTTCAGTTCTTCATGTCCTCTGTTTTAACTTCTTTTGTACGCCACTGACTGACTGGATAAGAGGTCACAACAGTACCCACAACCTAAACTGAGATCAGAGATTCTGTCAATGTCAAACGGTAACCAAGTAATGCAGGTTTTCAATTTGCTCTGTCTCGCCAAAGGGAAATGATTGCCTCACCCAACTGCTTTGAAATCTACTTTAATCCATCAAAAAGGGGGACCAATGGAAACAGGTTTAATCTTTTAATTCAAGTGCCCCTCACTAAGTAGAACATTCTCTTTAAAGTATGAGTTGGCAGCAAGAATCCAGAAGATCAAACTGTTGCTGTGGTCAAAATAGTGACATCATCAATTTAAAATTGTTTAAATTGATTTTGGGAAGACAAGAATATGGAAAAAACCCAAGGTTGACTGCTTTGGTTTCCAATTACCTTTTCCAAGCACTGACGTCTGACAATATTTGTGCTTTTGGATGAACCAAATAATTCACTTACTGTGTTGTTGTTTTGTTACTTTTTTATTGTCGTCCGATAAAGGGCAAACATCAAGCTGAGTAGAGATGGAGTGTGTAGGAGTGTGTCCATTCTGGCAGTGACCCTCAGAGCTCAGACATTCAGCACAATGTGGGCACAGCAGGGTCAAAGTCAACCAGAGAGTCACACATTTGGACACACACACACACACACACACACACACACACACACACACACTCACAGCAGCCATCCATTACCCCAGTCCTATTATTCAACCTTGCCTCCCCTCTTTTCTCCCATTTCTCACGCTTTCTTGTACTGTGGTGCAGTTGCGGATTTTATGGAGACAGGACTAGAATGGAGAAGGAGAATTACGTCAGTTCATATTGTTAATCAGACATTACATAAATAACAGCTGCCACACATCAAACCAAAGCTGAAATTATAAATGCGGTTGATAAAGCCTGTGGAGGCAAGACTTAGAACTGCAACTCCACATTACAAAGTCAAGGTGTCCACTTCCCCACCCCATCATCCAATTCAAATACACAGAATGAAGTGACACAGGGCAGATGGTATTATTGTTGGCATTGGCTCTAGTGATGGCAATGTCGTTCTGTTGGTCAGTTAGTCAACCACTTTAGTCCAGAGTGTAATATCTCAACAACTACTGGATGGATTGCCATGCTTTTTAGTGCTGACATTCATGGTCCCCAGAGGACGTATCCTAATGACTTTAGTGATTCCTTGACTTTTCCTCTAGCGCCACCAGCAGGTTCACATGTGTGGTTTTGACTGAAATATCAAAACTATTGACATGGCTTTAACTATTAAACTTTTGGATGGATTTCAATGAAATTTGATTCAGACATCCATGTCTCCCTTGGGATGAATTGGTATTCATGTCAGAGTTTCAGTTTGTCCAATATTTTGATTTATTATCAAATACCTGCATTACTAATGACATGCTAACATGCTAAACAAAGATGCATGTTAGCATGTCATTTAAAAAATGAATCTGAACAATGGCGAATAATAGTGTACAAAAAATTGTAAATATAACTGAATACATTTAATTCAATGATAAACATACACAATGTTGTGTTTTTCTTCAATATTCAACCATGTTTGTTTCAGTACATGGAACTTATGTAGTTAATATTGAGTCAAATCAACATAAAATGCTGAAATATAAAAATACTGTTGCAGATTTTAATCCCAACTATCAGCATTATCCCAATAGCAGTAGGGTACTTATGTAACAGTCAACAAGAATCAAATGAAAAATGACTTCACATAGAGTAAAAGTGATGCTGGATTTGCAGGCCTTGCTTTTTCCCAGGAAGAGAAAAGCAGGCTGTATTTTGAACTACTGCATTACTCAAATCCCCCATTGATATAATTGGCCATAGCGACATGCAGATCAGACAGATCAGTCAAAGCAGTTCAACACTGGCCCTTTCAGCACCAGGCCCACTCTGGACTGATGGATTACCTTGACTACAGTACACCCCCTGCACACACACACTCACACATGCACACAAACTTGATGCAAATATGTGTCTATTATAGTAGTCAGATTAACCTGACAAATACCTGTAGCTGCCAACCCACCTTAAATTAGTGCAGTTGAGAAATATATTTCATCTGTCACTCTTACTAAATACAAGTCCATTTGGTGGGTGCTTTTATATGAAGAGTGCATGAGGAACCCTGGTGGGAATTGAACCCCTTACTGCTAAAAGCAAAAAATATTGAGTCTTCTCTGGTAGCATGCACATAAACTTGAAACAACCCACCAGCCATAGTCAGAACAATAGCATCACTCAACATCTTTTGACAAAAAAAATAAAAAATCTTTCAGGAATTACTTAAATGACTCATACTCAGTAGGGCCATAGCGAAGATTTTAGAAATACTGACATCACCTCTTTCATCAAAATGTGACCAGAAACCAAAAACAGGGTCTTAAGTTTTATTTAATGACTTTTCATATTTCATACATTCAGTATTAAAATATAAGTCACTGTGGCTAAAAAACAACTGCCACCAGTGTGAAATAAATAGATGCATTGCAAGATCAAGTTGATTCAATCAAGTGTTATTTTTATGATACAACTTATCCTCTTTAATCTTTCATGATCAGGGAATTGATTTGTCATGATCAGGGTAATGAGATTTGTAATCAGGGAACTACATGAAACTACGCTATCTATCTGGCACAGCTGGGAGGTTAGGTTCAGGTTTATTCACTTGTCTCCACTGACCCTAGCCTTTTGTTCTCAATGTCATCCCATTGTAACCAATGATTCAATGGTAAACTCCGCTATTTTTCTCAAAGTGGGTCATTAACGTGCATTTCTATTAGTAGTCCACCCACATTCTGTCCACATCCGCACTGGATTGGCACCTGAACATGTTAGTGCAATACTTTGATAGCTATTAGCGCATTGAGTCATTGAAGATTAATGTCAAGGAGGTGTTTGTATATATAGCTCCCCCTCTGCACCGTGCTTCTGGAAATCTGATACCTGTGTTATTCTTTTCTCTCAGTTTTCCTGACAGTTGACACATGAAGTGAAAAAGTCAGCAGTTGAATCATTTGAAGGTTTTTTGGTTCACATTCAAATCTCAGTGTTTCATGTCTTCATGATAGTCATTAAGTATTACTAGTAAGCCTTTAATTACTCCTAGAAATAATGTCCAAGCTCTAGCTGGACTATAACTGGATCAATCCCATTTACTAACAGGGCAGCTGATTTTATTAAGTCTCAGGTTAAACTATGGTGTTTTTAGTAGGGGTGGAAGTCTTCAATGCTACAGTAATAGAAGTTCCAAAGGGGTACTTTGTGTATCATGTACTGTAGACTGAATATAAAAATGGGTCTCCACTTCCTCCCATTGTAAAAAATGTACTCATACATCCATCCATCCGTCCATCTATTAGCCATACATACATTCAGTTGGTTCTCAGCAAAGATTATACAAATTTAAAAAATACATTTAATTTTAGGTTTTAAAATTTTAAACATCCGTCACCTGAAACAGAAACAACAATACAACAACAACAATTGCAACTAACACCTAGAGAATAAGTGTCAAGGATTCTCTTTGTTGATTTTTTATAAATATATTCATGAAATTAAAATGCTGTACATCTCCTAGGACTT